>JAJAGP010001576.1:67500-178495 GCA_025084515.1 Ancistrus triradiatus | reverse complement strand
TCTATAATAAATATTCATAATTTTCATTGCCGTGGTCACAAAAGCGAAGTTTATGATGAATGTAAGCAATTTTTAATTTGTTTTAGACATAAGCAATTGGAATATAACATTAAAAAGCTGGGAACAAAACTTGTGTTACATAGTGTAATCAGATAACAGGAAAGCTCGACAGTAAGGACATTTCTACTTTGCAACCGGCCAATAATCTCACAGAAGGATGTGATACAAACTTCAGACATTACTAATTAAACAATACAATTCTTCATTTGCTTAAGCATATACTCTCTTCCAGAGTCTCCCCAAAAGTGTTTGGTAGCCGTTTTGGGGATGCTGCATTTAATTCCAGGGTTGCCAGATACCACGAAAGAAACAAGCCCAAAAGAAACAAAGTTTCTTAGAATAAGCGGACCTGGTAACCATATTTGATTCTACTACTTGGGATTGGACGTAGATATTAGGAGATAATCTAAAATTGCAAAGTTGCCTTGAGACAATGCTCCATTGTAAAAAGGGCTATATAAATAAATCTGACTTGACTTCTAGGCCTGAAATCAGAGTATGCTGTTTACATGGCCACTTGAATAAGTAAATAACTGCAGAAATGCAATTATCTGATCTGATTATGATCGGATTGATTCTGTATGTAAATGCACTCATTGATGTTCGAGCAACAACAGGCTTTGGCAGACATTAGCCAAAACCTTTGGACTGTGCTGAACATTATCCAGGGTTTTTTGACTCCACTGGGCTCAGTTTCCCAAAAGCACTGTAAAAGTCTAAGGTGTTATAGAAAATACTTAATGTTGTACTTTTGCTAGCATTTAACAATGACCCTAGTTCTGTGATCCTTTGGAGTAATCGAGCCCTAAACACTATGCAGTGACTGCAGAGTCCATTAGACATCCTGCAGGAACTTTCAACTTCACAGGGCCTTTTCAGATTGCTGGGCGTCACACAGACTTAAGACTCTGTGGATATTACATGGGCACTTTAAACCTTGCAGGGCATCAAACAGGAATTATAGTCTGCTTCAGAGTATGCAGGGCAGAGGTTTCTGGTGGGCATAATACATGGACAACAGGTTTTTGTCAGAAATTGTATAGGAGCAATGGATTTTGGTGGATGTTATGGAGGTTTTTTAAGGCTCTCCTAGACATCATGGTGGAGAAACTTTATGGGAAAACAGCAGTCTGGAGATTATAGAGGGACACTAGTGGATACTGCAAAGGAACAGTCAGTTCTAGCAGACATTATAGAGAGACCATAGGCTTTAGCAGACATCACAGACGGATGGAATAGCTCAATCATATATTACAGAGCAAGGAAAGGTTCTAGGAGACACTACAGAGGGACAGTAGGTTCTAGTAATCATTAAACCATGATGGTAGACTGACGATTGAAGGACAATATGCCCGAGCCGACAGAGATGGTAGAATTGACTGGATTACAGGGGGACACTAGGCTCTAGAAAACTGTACACAGCAACAGTAGGTACAAGTAAACAAATAGGTAGGAGGCTTTACTGACCTATAAATATATAATTGCCATTACCTTTAGGAGGAAAGTAGGACTTGCTCTCTGCTTTATGGGGCCAGTCCACCACCAGGTGTCCATAGCGGCGAAAGCTGTTAGTGATCTCATCTGTGTGAAAAAAAAAACAGAACTTTTTTTTTTAAACAATAAAATCAATTACCCCAATGACCATAAACTAAAAGCATGCCACATTACCAGTCACAGCCATTGTTCGTTCTGTCAGTGACAGAGGAGTAAGTGAGAAGTTAAGTAGACAACACTGGTGAACCAGAACATTCAACACACTCTCACTGCTTCATTGAGCTGCGTAAAAGCCAGAAACCATCATGGATTCAGACTTTCAGAGAGTGGTTGTACTCTGAGAACTCAGAATTTCACTATTCAAATAATTGTAGAATTTTCCTGATATTTAAATACCGAGGTAGAGTGTTTAAGGCCACCTTTTATTTTTAATCACCTAAAAACATTTTCTAAACTCTTTAGCTTAATGATCCCAGCTGTTTGCCGTAGGAAAAGTGGTCTAAATGAATGTATGTTAGTCACTGGATACTTTATTTTCACACTGTAAGTAATTACCTACAATTAAATAAGGGAAGTGTGTCCTAAAAAGTGATATTATATGCAGAAATGTTTTAAATGACTTACTGGAATACGTGACTAAAATCTCTAACAGCATTCTGCTGAGCACCCAAACTTCACGTGCACTACCGTGACATTACTTGCACAAATGTAATTACCATTTGTACTGAATACAAAGTGTTTGGGATTTGCCATGACTGTGCTGGAGAGAGCTTTAAAAAAACCTGCTTGAAAGTTGTTCTAGGTAGATTTCTCCTTTATAGCCCAAGGAAGGATAAATGTAGGTAATTACCAGTGACAAGAAAAACATTACTCTGGGTAAATAAAAATAAATTAAACAGAAACACTAAAGTTTCTGTTTAAATATGACCCTGATGAGACAGTGGGTGGGTTAGCATTAGGTCCGCTGCAACCACTCAGCTCCCAAATATAAAACTATAATACTCCTTTACAAAAGTAAAACAGTTTCTATAGTTTTTCAATTTCACAGGACTAGTGTGTGTTTATCAATACAGCTTCAATTCACAGTCTGAGTCCTAGTGTGTTCAAGCTGTGTTCATGTGACCCGTTTCACACAATTTGACTATGTCAGATACACATAACTGCATTTCCCCTATAGTAAATAATAATAATAATAATAAAAATAATAATAATAATATACTGAGCATATGTATTCTAACAAAATATTGTTACGGATCCCACTTTCATAATGCTCATTTTATTATTTTGTTATATTTGAAGTTTACAGTATGTACAGGCAATGTTATTAGAATTATTATTTAACACAATATAATTTGGTAACACCACAAGATACATTTTTGGAATATTGAGAAGATATATCCATGGGAGAACATGGATTTTGCACAAACTTGTGGAGTCCATGCCAGCTCGATTAGAGAACATACCAAAATACTAACAGATTCTGAAATGTATTTTTTTTCCCCAAAGGTTCTTCTTTTCACTCAAATTATGTCCATTACACCATTTCTATAAAAAACTCTGTATTAAAGAAAGAAATGCAAAACAAAACATTTGTCCCCTACTCTACAGCATCTGGGTCGACCCCTTTGTGCAGCAATAACTGCAACTCAATAACAGTTCTGAACATCTGCTTGGAGGAATTCTAGCCCTTTCCTCTGAACAAAGCAGCTTTAACTGGGATGTTAGTGGGTTTCCCCAAATAAAGAATTACCACAACATTTCTATTAAATTACGATCAGGACTTTGCCATTCCAAAACATTAACTTTAGTCGTCTTTAACCATTCTTTTGGTAGAATGACTTGTGTGCTTAGGGTTCCTGTCCTGTTGACCCAAATTCTCTTGATACTCAATCCACAGAGAGATCTCCTGACACTGTCCTATAGAATTTGCTGGCAGAATTCATAATTCATATTTCGTATATATATAATCCATAACAAATTACTAATTACTTTCATCTTGTAATGTGGATTACATTACTCATTACATTACATTGCCCATTACTAATTCCTTCACTTTTAAGTTACTCCTAAAAGCCATACTACTGTGCCAACTAAAAAAATCCAAGCATTACAGCAAATAATCCTTCAAAAGCCTCAAAAAGCGTTGCTTGTTCCATCACTCGGCAGATGTGGGGAGGTTTTTTGGTAAAAGATTTGAGAGTAATTAACACTTTTCACTCAGAAACAAAGGTAACGAGCAAGAAATGATTTTTTATTATAACTATTGTGAATACAATAATTATATTGTAAAGCAATACAGTATACTTCATTACACACACGTTTGTCTTGCTATCCTCGTGAGGACTTCACATCGACATGAATGACAACTACTGTAACTACTAAGGAACTACTGTAGGTAATTAATGCTACACCTACGCCTAGCCCTAACCTTAACCTCAGTAACCTAAAGCATGTCTTTTGGCTGCTTTGGTTTTACAAATAAAAGTTGAATTTTTTCTAAAAAAAAGCAAATAAAAGTAGTGAGGATGGGAAAAACCGACCAGAAAAATCACGATATGACCCACTGACTTGCTACTAATCAAAAACTAATCTGGAAAATTACATTGTTTTTGAAATGGCTTCTAATCTTTACTTACATTCTATACTTCTATCAATGAGAAACAAACCTTAAGAGTGTTCAGAGTTTAACTATGAGGTAATTGTTTATTTATATTAAAGCATTTAGCATGAAAAGAAACTCTGAGATCCTCAATGACAGAAGATAATGGACAGAAGATACATATATCAGAAAGTCTCTGCACCATTATATTACTGTAAGCTGTGCTAGGCATGTGCAATACGGCGTAGGGCCTGTGACGTCAGGTTCCCCCTGCAACCTTTGTCATTACCAAGGTCCGTGTTTATTTCCGTTAGTCTGGTTAAGAACGTGTTACGTTAATGTTAGCTGTGCTGCATATAACGTGTTTAGTGTGGAATTTGTAGTTACCTTGGGTGGATTTGTCTAGTGGGTTTTATGACCTCTATTGGACTTCTGTGTTGTGGGTGTGTCTGTTTACCACCAAGCCATTACTCTTCAGTGTGAGTATGCAAACCAATAATAAAACTTGTTAAAAATAGTTTTGGGCAAGTTATTCCTTTGTAAACTATATAATAAGCTGACATCATTGAATGTAGGGAACGTGAACTAATATCAAGTGAATGTGGGTCAACAGGACATTCTGGGAAAAATGAAGATACCCTAAAAAGAAAGAAGCACCTCCAACACAGAGTTGCATCTTCTATCCAAAGCCCATCAACTACCTATACAGTCTCTCTTAACCAGGCAACAGGGCCCCAGCCACATCCTTCTAGCAGATGCACAGGCTCAAGACAAGTCTTCACTCATCAAAGCAAAGTCATTGTCCATTTTGGAATCAGAAAAACCTTCTAGCAGACTTTGGCCAATTTAATTTAGAGGAAATTGGAGCACCCAGAGTAAACCCACAAGGACATGCTAACTCCACACAGGTGGAGTCCAAGGTCGAGGTGAAGGTTGGGGAAATGGGTTTCCAAGAGTGATGGGGCTCTCTGGCTTATGGGGCTCAAAAACACCCAATTGGAATATAATCTTTATGTTTCACCTTTGTGTATGTACAGTATGTGTGTGCAATCTATGTGGTGGCTTAGTACTTTTTAATTCTGAAATAAAAAAGTAGAAATAATAGTTAATAGTGGGGTTTGAACTATACTGTAATATAAAAGAAGCACCAGATAATTCTGCCACATCACCCAGCCTTAGCAGTGGTGGTTTGTATGTTGTTCACCTTCATCAATGTCTGGGGGAAGTCCACCGACAAAGACCTTCCTGGAGTAGCGCTCCATTCGTTCACCATTCTGACAACGGGTGGGGGAGTTCAGCCCCGGAGTGAGACACTGATCCCCATGAGCATCATCCAAAAACCCATCCTCGAAAGGAAACAGTGATGAGCGACCTACACAGCAAACATGGAACACAGACAGAGAGAGAGAGAGAGATGGGGGAACAAAAAGGGGGTGAAGTATGAGGTTGGAAACAGTGACAAAAAGAGGGGAAGAAGAGAGAAAGTTGTGGTTATTCATCTGAGATCTTTCCAAAACATACACATGCAGAGCTCAAACTAACGCTGGTTTAGACAAATTTGGGTACCATTTACTTGTTTTACATTGGGCACTAACCGAGCTTTCAGCTGAACAGCAGCAACAAAGGAGCTGCTCCACTGTGGTTCAGCATGAGCAGCAAAATGACATTGTGAGATGGGAAACTGGGTCATGCCAGCATTTGGGGATTAACACTGCAGTCTATTTCAAAGTAAATCATTGCACAAATCTAATCTAATACAATTGCACCAGATTACTGCTATAATTCACAGACACGAGAAAGTAAATACGCCGGGTTAAAGGTTTATCAGGCTACACATTCAAATGGTGCACTTTGTAGGAACAACACCACATCCACTAGGGCCATGTCAAGGTCAATTTCACAGTGAGAATCGTGACTGTGTGGTGACAAGTCATTGGCAGATCCAATATTATTAATGGATATTAGTGCATGTATATATGTTGTTGAAAAACAAGACATGCATGCATAACACGGAACTGTGGTGGATCAATGATTAAGGTACTGGACTGTGCACCAGAAAGTCCAGGGGTCAAAACCCAATTCTGCCATGCTGCCACTGTCGGGTCCTTGAGTAAGACCAATAAAACACAACTGCTTGAATTGTATCAGTCAAAAGTTGCTCTGGATAATAGCGTCTGCTAAACGCTGTAACTGTAAATGCATAATAAAATTATTATTACTGGGAAACTAGAGTGGTGCTGCAATCTAATACTCTAATCCACCACCACGGGGACTGGGTGAGTCCCAGTGGTGCCTTTCAGCCAAGTCATGTGTCACGTTGACATGATTGGCTGCGTCTGAGGGAGAGAGGTCAGCTGAGGGATCATACCCTAGTGCCCCAATGGTAAACAGTCCTGCATTGGACTGGTGGCAGGCTTTGTGCTCCATGTTCTCATAACCCCCCTGCAGCCCTGCCCAAGAAAAGGCGAGGTTAAAACATGAAAATATATATATATATTATTTAGACCCGATAATTGTAAGGTTCAAGGGCATCTGTCAGACAAAAATCAACATTCACATTTTATGACAAGACATTTTCAAACACCGTAAAGCAAATCATTTCCACACCAATATAACCAGAGCTCAGTTTCCCCAAAAGCACTGCAATGATAAGATTTAAATCATTCTCACAAATATCATAAATGTCATTACACATCTAGCACAGGGTTTGCAGATGGTATAAAACTGTCATGTTTTGCAGATTTTTCATTTTCAGAGCATTTGGGAAACAAAATCCAGAGCTTACAAGAACATTGTGAGAAGGAGCCAGCAAACGTTCGATCTACGGGTATGAGGACAAGAGGCTTACCCAATGCACTAACTAATCAGCACTCCTAATAACAAAGCATGTCCTTATGGCCCACGCTAAGCATTTAGGATAAAAATCGGTCAAATGTGCTTTCATGATCAACATGGATGGCGAAGCTCTGAAATCTGACTGATGCAAGTGGGTACACAGAACCAGATTTGACTTCTGTGTGGAGCACGAGTAGAGTCCGAATTCAAGTATTTTGTTAAGCATGAAAAACACAATGACTCAAGTGGAGTGAAAGGATTGGCTAGTAATTTTCGTTTTCTCAGAAAAGGAAAGAAAAGAAAAGGAAAACAAGCCATGTTAGGAAATGGATGGTTAAAGAATTCTTCATCCACCCACTTGATGATACATATTGATGAGAATATAAATTATAATCCAGAGAAAGTCTTAAATTAATAGGGCATCATCCAACCACAGCACAGATGAGGCAGACATTTAGTCATCTCCACCCCACCCCTCTTAAAAAAAAAAAGCTCTACAACCACCCTCATACACAGACAGCTTAAGTGGAACAAGTCCCTTAGTTTCTGCAAGCACATACACAAAGACATGGCAGTGTGTTACCTCTTCTGCGACCATAGCTCCTGGCTGTTCGGGGGCACATGGACAGAGAGAGAGAGAGAGAGGCAACAAACAGGGGACGGGAAGAAGAAGGAGGAGGATCAAAGAGGGAAAGGACAGGAAGACGGACAGAGAGAGGGAGAAAGACAGATGTGGGTTTTGTGGGCATACATTGAGAACAGTCACCAAGGCAACAGTGTAAGAGCACAGACCAAATGCATTTATTATATGTACATGTGTGGACTGCTGGTCAGCTCACAGAAAAAGACCTCCTCGAAGTTCATCTGGAATCAAGATTTGGTGAGATGAATAGCTTGGCTGCTCTATGTGATAATTTTAAAGTCATAAGTGCCGATGAGTAAGCACATAAACGAAACGACAATGTACAACATGACCAAAAGTTAATTCCACCAAATCCAGTCATGCAGGATATCTTTAATCATGGAACGGATTGTAACAGTTTCATGGCAGTTGTGAATACAAGCATTCTGTTAAAATACATTTTGAAGGCTGCAAAACACTAATGGTGTTCTGCATAGACGTTGAAGGTTTTGAATCTGAATGGTAAAACCTCCTTAAAATCAGAAGCAACACTTCAGGATCATTCAGGATAGTTATTGCCTCACTCCCACTCTGATTACAAAATGTTTTGGCTCTCAAACCATCGAAACAGGCCAGTTCCTGAATGGGTAACAAATGAGCACTGGAAATGGAAATGTCGTAATGTAGGAGCAATTTAGCAGCTTAGGTGTTGTTGAGTTCCTAATACATGAACTCTAAATGCTGGATCTGAGGACTCCTGTATACCACGTGGATTTTTGTCTCATGTTCCGACACATTCAGCTTGGTTCATGGCCAGCTTAACGTAAGATAAATGACTTAAATGTCATTAAGTAAATGCTTAACATCCAAAAACATGGGTGGTTTTTTTGCTAATTAGCTTTAGTAATTACATTTCCTTCACAAATTCCCATATTCATCAAAAATGCAATAATTTGAGTAAATATCAGCTTAAAACATACATCATAGCATTGTACTATACATAGCATGACAGAGTTTAAATATATATTATGTTTAACCCTATAGACTTAACTCAGCCAGAGGAAACACAACCCCTTTAAGAGTACTGTATGTATATCAATAATCAGTATTTATTATCAGTAATCACATCAGGGATGACTACTAAAATAAATCAAACGCTGCCGTGTGTGCTTTCAGGCCCTGACTGCAAATCTTAAAATATATTAGTGTGTGGATATTTCAGAATCAGATTTATTGCCAAGTAGGTTTTCCACATACAAGGAATTTGTCTGTGTGTACTGGTGCATGACAGAAGAAACAGGAATAAGAAGAAAAACAAAGGCAGTTCTACAATGACTGAAGAAATATGACTGCTAGTATTAAATGAGTTCAATAGAATATGATAGATATGTATGTTGAAGGTGCAGATATTCACAGTACGAGTTATTTGCGTTACTGCCGTGTAAATACTGATATGACCACATAATTATGCACATCTGCAAATAAATAAGTTATTGATCTCACATCAAAATTATGTGTAGTGTCTTTGAGGGGGACTGAGACTGTCAGTGGGAGACTCTGGCCTTGTTGATAAGGTCGGATGCAACTACAAGTAACCAACAGAATTGCTAAGTAATGTGTCTGTCAACTGGAATTCATTCATCCATCTTATCTGTACCTTATCGTATTATGACTTGACTCTGTGCTATTGCCACACTGAAAGCCTAACCCCCCAGTTATCTCGCCAATGTCATCTCTCATCACCTGTGATGGCAGGACGGATTTCCCTTCCGGCACTTTACCTTGAAAAGCTGCCAACCTCGGCTCTCGCCCTCGCCATTCTTGAAATGCGACAAATGTCTTGCCAGCAATGAAATTCTGCCCCGTTAAGCTGCCAATCCGACTGATCGGTAGGTGTCACTTTAATCCTACTGGCAGGGTCACCTTTAACGCTCTCTTCAGCTGGCAGCTTGCATTGATCAGCAGGATCTTGACCCTGCTAATTGTTATTGCTCTGTGGATGTGTTAATTTAAATGTCAGCCTTTTAGTACGTATGTACATTGTAAATGTCATTGTATGATCATGACAGCTGTAAAAACATCATGTCAGCATCAGGTATTAATGTGACTGCGTTTCTTTTGTAACCTCGTTAAGTGGCCAAACTCTCGCCAAAAATAGTCATGAAACAGATGTAGGCGAGATAAGGTTAGACTGTATTTTCATTCCTAAGCTAAACTGTCCAATATTCAGTATCCACACTGCAATGAATTCACTTTATATTATGCTATATTATGTATACACATTATTTTACAGTCAATTTGTGAGACAAATTTAGTCTGCTTTTGTTTTGCATTAGTATTAATGCTGGAGGGGAACTTTTCAACTTGCTGACAGCCCTACACTCTCTCAGACCCACCTGGGCTAAATCACTTACGAATTGAACAGGGGTGCTTATACCAGCCATACTTTTTTAATTGCTTTGGGTTTGGGACTGCCTTGGGTTTATCTGCTCTTTAATAAAGTAAGCCAAATGAAACATGGACTGCTGTAGTTAAATAAAACACTCAGCGCTTTCTTTTTTGTGAAAATTCTCAGAACTAAAGATTTTTTTAATGGTCAACTCCTCTTATGAATGATCATGGTGATATAAATTGCATATGTCAAACTGTTATCACAGGATGAAATTCAGATTGTTCTTATAAATTACAGTTGAGGTAAATGTGCCACATTTAACATTCTAGGATGCATAGGATGGCATGGCATGGCACAGAAAAGCAAGGAATAAAACCTGCCATGTATTCTGGCTTGCTAGGCAGATAAGCTAAGTAATATTCATGAAAAGCAATAGTTGCTGTTTTAGTATTCTTGGCTCAGACATTTAAAAACACTTAGGACTACCTGCAACAAACATATCAAACAGCAGTTTATTAGTAGTTGGGGACTAGGGAATATTTGATACTAAAATCAAATAAGCATCTATTGGTATGAAATAATGGTTGTTTTATAGCTGCTAGAACGAAAGCCAACTTTACTAACTCAAATAGTAATAGTACCGTTTGGTGCACTAATTTAGCACACTATTAACTGAGTGTCTATAAAGCAAGTCCAACCTTAACACTGTTAAAACATACGATGATGTTTCTTGCGTCACCCACAGGTCTAACACTGAATCGATGTAATGTAGATGAAACCTGAGCTCCTTGTGCTTCATATTACTCTGAAAATAGCCTCTCGTGCATGTTAGTTGTTGAGTAATAAACGTATTAATGTGAGACTTACTTTATAAACACCTTTAAGTATAGTATAGTGGGGTCCCAGTACACCACCTTGGACCAATATGGAACATGGAGCTCATATGGTCTTGCTAATTGACCAGCATCCAAACCGCAACATATGAAGGTCTTTGCTGGGGTTATATGGTGGATTTTGGGGGTGTTTTTTAAATTTCAGTCATTCTGGTTAAAAGACTATGCTAAATACCCAAATACAAATATATTATGACAAATTGACTTTCAGATGAAGAAATGACTAAGAATATAGCAATTACCAGTTTACATAGACGTTCCTCGGTTCTCAACGACCTCGGGAACTCATCGAATTTGGCTCTCAGCACATTTTGACTAGAAGAATTTGTGATTTGCTTGGTAATCGACGCACTTGCTTAAACTTACATTTTGATCACAGTGATTCAGATTCACAACAGCGGTCACTCAAAGATCTCCGCTATTTCTATTGTGTTTTTCTTTATTTTTACATTTACACTACAGTATTCTTAGTGCAAATAAGTCTCCCAGAAAGATTTGTTTATAAGAGCCAAGAAAAACAGGAACTGAAATGTTCCAGAACACAGACTGCAGTTAGCTTAGCAGCTGTGCTACTGCCTGGAGTTCATCAATAGAGTAAGTGTTGCTTTCACTTTTCACTTTCAATCCATTACTCGCTAAGTTATATGTGATTTTTCAACACTTTATTATAAAATAGCTTTGTGTTCATGATTTTGGCCATCTGTAGGTTAATTTAAGTGTTTTAAACATGTACTTACTTATCATAGGCTCCGCTATAATACAATATAGACCGCTCTACCAAACACTCCAACACAAATTAAACTCCTCAGTTCATGATACATTTAACTTATGATGGATTTGCTGGAACATATCCCCATCATAAAATATACTACAACACCTGTATAATACAACTCCATTAACGCATTTAAGGCCTTATACAGTGTGGATTTTCTGGGAGTCTGAAACGGATTAATTACATTTAAATTATGCCTTATGGAAAAACATTTGCTCAGTTCACATCGTTTTCAACATTGGTTCTGGAACAAACTGACAAGCACTGAGGTACCACTGTATTTCTAATGGAGCTGAAGGTGTAGATCTAACCACAGGCCATTTTAGTAGTTTCTTGGGGATTCAAATGAAAACAAACATACAATGTGTTAATGGTTCGAACACGTTCACCAGCTTTTTAAAGACGCTTAACAGTCCAATCTTTTAATCCTCAAAACTCAAATCTGTTAGCCTGAATCTGGAGGAACAGATAGTCTGTTGTGTGCATTATAAAGCTGACAGCTCCACAACAATATATAAATGACTGTGCAGTGCAGGTTCATGGTGTGGTCACGCCTACTGCACTATATCACATTCACTACTTTACTCTCAGTGAGAAACATATGTTTAATAAAGCCTGAGATCAAGCAAGTCTTAATTTTACTTGGATCAAATATTGACAGCAACTACAGAAGCACTCTCCACAGGGTCATTTGCATTTCTCTGTGGGAGCTGTACTAATTCTGTATAAAAAAAAACACAAAATAACACCATCGAGCCATTGTTCTCCAGGCTGAGCTGACATATTTGGGCCTCATCTCACTTTAGCCAAGATACCAAAGGGCAAATTGAATGACAGCAGATAAGAGGCTATGTACTAGAGGCATGTGCTGATTGTTTAGTGTATCACAACAACAAACAGCTTACATTATTATTGTGGATTTCCAGGATGGACCAGTTTGTTTATAAAGGTTAGTGCAGATCCAGTGCTGGTTTAGCTAACTCACAATGTCTTATTGGTTAACCAGAAAAATGTTCCTGATTATGCTGGTAAACAAGCATGGCCTTGGTGGTTGACCAGGACACTTAACAGACCAGCATTTCATTGTCCAAAGCATGACACATTTTGGTCATGCTGGTGATCGTCATTGTCTGCACAGGACATATTTTTTTCATTTTATCTTTATCCTTGTATAAATATTCCAAGAACACAACATTTTGACCAGAAGCTTTCTATTTTAAATCTAGAATTAACACAGTACTGTCATTCCAATCTGCTATGCAGTCAGACTAATTGGATGCTTCATACTATTTTCCATTCTTTCTTCAAGTGTTTAGAAAAACAATTTTTTTAATAAATATAATTGTTTGGAGTACTAACTCTGCTACTAGTAAATAGCTAACTTTGCACACATAAAGAAACAAATTAATGCATGCTCCTGATTGTCTGTGAACCAAGCATTTATAGCCTAATTGGGAATATTTAAAATCTAAAAGTTTCAAAAATTAAAACAACTTCTACCTGAATAAATTATATGAAAGTACTTGTGTGGACGGTTTGGCTTAATGGTACTGAACTACGAACCAGAAGGTCCAGGGTTCAAATCCCACCTCTGCCAAGTTGCCACGGTTTGGTTCTTGAGCAAAGCCCTTAACCCACAATTGCTTGTATTTTAAGATTGTATCAGAATTAAGTCGCTCTGGATAAGAGTCTGCTAAATGACATAAATGTAAATATAAGTGTACTTGCAAAAGTACACACAACAAAAAGCTAGTGTAACAGTGTTTACATCAAATGGCTTCTCCTTCAACACATTTCTCAAAGTGTACAACATTAAAGGCATTGTAGAACTTGCGCATCTTCACAGAAATCACTAACACAGATCTAATAGATTCTATTATGGTGAAAATTTCTATGTCTGAAACATAAGCACTCAGAATTAGGTGGTTACATGGCAAGAACATGACTGGTTTCCACCCCTAATTTAAATGGATAGTAGTTCCATTCTTCTTAGCCACCAAACTCCTGATTCAGCAGTTAAGACACAGCAACATAGTTCAGGTCACATGATCTTATAAGACTCTACCAGGCAGGGTGCTAGACCTGAACAAAGTTCCCACTAATTCCAGTAGAACAGACACCCCAGTGAGCTACAGTGTTGTTCTGGGATTCTGTTTACCTCCTGAGATAATCCAACATCGTCCAATTGTGTGTCATTCACACTGCTAAAGGATAGTATTAACTAAAAGGCTGGTGGATCCCACATTTGGGCCTTCTCATTAAAAGAGTCTGTGTCTAGCTGTTAAGATCAGCCCCAAGACACCTGAGGAGAAGAGGTCAGGAAGTTACAGCGCCTAGCAACAAGATTGAAACGAAAGAGAGAAACTCGTCTTGTGAAACCACTCCACAGAGAGAGAAGGAATGTGGTCCAAAGTTTAAGTGCTTCGTAGGGTGAAATTTGCTTTGAGTCAATTGGGGGAAGGTTAAGATAACCTGCTGATAATTGCTGCCACAATTCAAGTGGACTCATGAGGAACAGCAATGAGTATAATATGAAGCCCTGAGATTGAGCCTGACACAGATCTTATACCAGTGACAATGCAAGTCCCATTGTAACAGGAGAAAAGCTAATCTAGAACACATTCTACCTTGAGAGCATTTGAAATGATACTGTGTGTATCCTACTTCAATTAAAGCAGGCAAACATGGAACTCTAACAATAATATAGCCCGGTCAGTTATTTTCCACAGACTAGAACTATTGCTTTTAGTGATGTTCTGTGGATCAGGCAAGATACAAGTATATACATAAAAGTTACCATCCAAAAGGGTAGAAGCCAAGAAACCACTGTTTCAGAAGGAAAGCAAGCTAAGATAGGCTAAAGCATGAAGATCAGTGAAAAACAGTATTATAAAGTTACAATCCCAAAGTTTGAACTTTTTGATCTGAGTCATACAAGTCATTACACCATTGCTAAAAAAACAAAATCTAATGGTGACCTAAGACTTTTGCACAATTATTGTATGTACATAAACAAAAATCCTGTTAAACAAAACAATTTTGAGTCGTTAATCCTTGAAAATTGAGGCATATAACATTTAAGTGTCCAAAATACATGCAATTACTAGGAGTTCTGAATTCTAAGACCAATTTATAAGAGGTGTATGTGGTCTTCAAAACAAATACGATCACTCTAAATGTGTTGACTGATAAGAGCTGGGATTTCATATACAAATAGATATACTAATTATTAGAAGATGTCTTACTAGTATTTAAAACTGTCTTATCTCAGAGTCATATTACAGGAGTCATTTAAGAGTTGACACAGAGAAAATGACCATGTAGGATATTATAGATTGGACTGAAAAACCCCCCCCTGTAGCATGCTGGCCACTGCGGATTTCAAATAGACGTTCCTGATACAAACAACTCATAACACACCCTAGGCAATTTTCCATATTTTTTCAATGACAAAATCCCTACATCAATTTCACAAAGCAATGAAAACTAAGCCGAGGACCCACGTGCAGGAACATCCATGAGCAACAGTCCAACGAAACCTTTACTGTTATGCTGGAGGAAAAAAGTCACTGGCTGAGCTGTTATCTTTCCTCATTCCTATGAAACACCAATCCCAGGACGAGACAGCCTCCATACCAGGCCCACAAAAAATCTCCACCACCAAAGCTTGTGGTTTCCACTCCTTGAACAATTAACACTCTGCTTGACTGAGATAACCCCAACACCAGCAGTTCAGATTGGCATGGCAAAAAACTTGCAGCGCCTGCTGAGTCCAGGCAGGCACAGACACCACCTTCCAACCCGACACTAAAAGTTGTAAAGTACACATGATCTTGTTGATCAAAATCAAGCCATGCTCTTGGAAACCCCCACATGCCTGGGGCAGATTCAACCCCTGGTTGTCCCTTGTGCCCATATGGCACCTGCTCAAGGGGAAAGAGAGGGTATATAGCATTTCAGAGCTGCTATTTTAGCACTACTGCTGCTCATGAGTTGAAGCTATATGTAGTATGGCTCAGCTGGCACCGGTGCCTATTATCTACCTAGAGTCAGGACACGACGAAGAGTTAAGAAACTCAAGAACATAGGGTCTGGACAGACATATAAACATGTTCAGGAGAGTAATGAAAACTATGAATGTGTTTACATGCACTTAATAATCTGATCATAGTCAGATTCCTGCAGTTATCTGATTATTCAAGTGGTCAAGTATACACCATAACCCAATCTAGAAATCAGATTAAGAAATGCGATAAAGAGAACTGGATTTTACTCCAGTAGTCAGACTACTCGTAGCATGTATACAAGTTACCCGATTATAATCAGTGTTTTAAGTCTGCACATGTGCGTGACCATTCTACAACAGTTGCCAGGTCCACATATTCTAAAGACTTGCCTTATTTGGCCTTTTTTTTCCCCCCACTGGATCTGACAATCCCAGAATTACACGCACCACGGGAATGAAAGGCCGCGAAATGGCTATAGAGCACTTTGTGGAGACTCTAGAACGCAGTATAAATTCTAGAAAATTAATAATTTCATTATTTAATATTAAAGATTGCAGTTTAATTGACAAATTTCTATGAGATTACTGGCTGGTTGCAAAGTAAAAATCCGATTATTGCCCGAGTCATGTAAACCCAGAGGTTTCCCATTACCTGATTACTCAAGTGCATGTATACTCATTGCTCAGATTATGGACAAAATCTGATTTTCTGCAGTAATAGGACTATTAAGTGCATGTAAACCAAGTAAAAGGTTTGTGTGAAAAAAAGTAAGTTAAACAACACACTGCAACACATTAAAAATTAAGAAAGTTATTAGTATTAGGGATGTACTGGCCATTTGTTTTCAGCCGAAAATAGAAAAAAGGCAGAAGTTTTGGACCGAAAAGGGGGGATTAATGTCAGGCGAATCAGAATGCAGAGACAAACACCGAGTGAACAAACAAGAGCTTAGGACACAAAGGCTTGAACTCCTCGCCACTCCTGAAATAAAAAAAAAAAAAAAAAAATGCGTTTAAGCCATTTAAATAGTATCTTAAGGAGAGGAGCGAGGACAGCCAAAACACAAGCAGAGAAAGGCAGTCATGAGTGGGAAGAGTGATGTGAGCAGACAAGATTTTGAGAATTTAATGATAATTTGTTTTATACTGAGACCAGAAACAGAAACGCAATAGGCTGTTTAATTAGCAGTCACTTTATCGTAGTACTTCCCCCTCAACTGTCATAGGAGTGAGCCCTGATCCCCAAACCAAAGGCTCACACATGAGACGCAGACAGCCAGAACCGCGGAAATGAGAGCATCAAACGTTAAATCTGTAAATTACTGTTCATGTATCAATAATAAATTTGTTTTTGCTGTTACCTCCAAAACACAAAAGGTCAATTTAAAAAAAAAACCAAACCTTCAGTTCTTGGCTAGGTGTGTTTTGATTGCAGTTTGAATTTCCGACATTCATTGTACCGTTTCGTCATGTTTATGCCAAACGGAGTAGGCTACAACATCTGTTGTTGCAAAAACCTGTTTTCATGCGATGTCAATATGTTGAAATTTGGGAATCATACTGAAAATTGAAGAAACTGAAATATGTTCATCATCTAAACAAATTTGACTGGAAGAAATATGGTTCACTTCATTATATTCAGGCTGAAAGGTTAATATAATCAGCGTCATAGCATTAATTAATATATCACTCAAACTGATGTGTGCATAGACAATGAGGGAAATGAAAAAGCACTCACTCAGTGGAATTATTGTGTTCTGACTGCTGGGGTGGTGAAAGTTCAACCCCATGCGTACTGTGGAAACACAAACACACGAAAGTATGACATTTCAAATCAATAAAGCAAAACACCAAACATTAAAACCTTTTACAAAACTTACGGCTATGTCCACACGCACACGGGTATTTTCTAAAACGGGGGTTTCAACTTGTTTATAAAAAACTTCGTCCACATGAAAACGCAAAAACGCACACAGTCGCTGTCAAGAGCAATGCCAAACCAGCAGGCAGATATGCCGGCGAAGCCAGCTCACTCAACGACAACAGCGACGTCGTGCTGCATACGAACATTTTCCGCCATTATGCTTCAACAACGACTTCGTGTTCAAAGCTGTCCCACCAACATGACAGGTCCGATATATAATGATATATATATTTTTAGATTCGAATTCAACTGTATTGTCATTACACATGTACAAGTAAACGAAACGAAAATGTAGTTTAACATCTAACAAGAATGACAATAAGCAGAAATGTGTCGGAATTTACAATAAAAAATATAAAAAAATATGTATAAATCGGCTCACAATCAGAACCGGCTCCCGTCGTTCATTCAAAGAGCCGACTCTTAGAGCCGGATCTGTCGCGGTCGACAAATCACTAATGGATATAGTAGTGACCTCCGTAGCGCATTCTGACGCCTCTGTTCTTCAGGTAAATGAAAAGTAATAATTGTACATTTATTTGTAGATCTGTAACAAGTTCGGTCAGCAGTGTTACAGCTGCCACTATTTTGGCTACGTCCGCTATTGCACAAAATCGCCTCATGTAAACAAAGGAGATAACGGCGCACAAAGTGACGTTACAAGCAAAAAACTCCGTTTTCCCCAGTCCACACGACAACGCTGAAAACGGAGTTTCTGAAAATCTTCACCCTGGAAAGAGTTTTCAGTGACCCAAAACGCCGTTTTCGTGTGGACGAACGGTCAAAACGCATAGAAAAGGCTACGTTTTTAAAAACACCCGTGTTCGTGTGGACAGGGCCTAAAACTGGTTATTTTACTTACCCAAGTCCTAGCTCTGTGCTATAATATTACTAAACTACCCATTTACTTCGACATGAACAAAACCAACCTAAATAATCAGACAGTGTTACCTAGTTAAAATATTTAATGCAGAAAAGCTCACAATTACAATTTGAATGTCTTATGGTTCTAATAATCAGCATTAAAGAAATTTATTGGTAAATTTAAGTATTAAGCATGTGATAATTGAGATATAGCTCAGCCTTTGTCACTATCGGTCATCGGTCACTTTTAATTTACACCTTGCTAGAGCTTGCTACCAATAAGGTACTGGAAACATTGTTCAGAGATTTTGGTCCACACTGACATGCAGTTGCTGCAGATTTGTCGGCTGCACATATTCTGTTCCACCACATCCCAAAGGTCCTCTACTGGACTGAGATTGTGTAGGCCATTTGAGAGCAGGGAACTCACTGTCATGTTGAAAAAAACAGTTTGAGATTATTTGAGCTGTGTCATGACGTGTTATCCTGCTGGAAGTAGCCAGCAGAAGATGGTACATGGATGGTCACAAAGCGATGGACATGGTCAGAAACTATAGTAGGCAGTGGAATATGAACAATGCTCAACTGGTATTCAGGCACCCAAGGTGCGCCAAAGAATATCCCCCACACCATTACACCACAACCATCACATGCTGGATCCATGCTTTCATGTTGCCTCTGAACGTCGCTGCAGAAATGGAGACTCCCTAGTTGCCTGTTCTGAAAGAAGTGGAACCTCATGTGGTCTTCAGCTGCTGTAGCCCATCTGCTTCATGGTTCGACAAGTTGTGATTGCAGAGGTGCTCTTCTGTATGCCCCAGTTGTAACAAGTGGTTATTTTAGTTACTGCTGCCTTTCTATCAGCTAGAACCAGTCTGGCCATTCTCCTTTGACCTTTGGCATTAACATGGCATTTTCATCCAGAGATCTCACTGGATGGTCTTTTTCAGACCATTATCTAGAAACTCTAAAGATGGCTGTGCTTGAAAATCACAGAAAATCAGCAGTTTCTGAAATACTCAGATCAGCCTGTTTAGCACCAACTACCATTCCATCTTCAAAGTCACTTAAATCAACTTTCTTCCCCCATTCTGATTCTCGGTTTGAATTTCAGCAGGTCGACTTGACCATGTCTGCAGGCCTAAATGCATTGAGTTGTTGCCATGTGACTGGCTGAATAGATATGTGCTAATCAGTTAACAGGTGTACCTAATGAAGTGGCAGGTGAGTGTGGTTAGGCAGAGATTTTCGACAATCCAAATTCAGAATCAGACGGAACTACTTACATTAACACTAAACTCAACAATCTGATAAAACAAGCTCCATTTACACACGCGCTAAATGTAAGCTTACGTCATAGTGGCATTTTAAAAAAATGAAGATTACTTGAACACAGAAAGCAGTTTAAAATACACTGCCTGGCCAAAAAAACAAAAACAAAGAAGGTCTCACACTAATTTCATTGGACCGCCTTTAGCTTTGTTTACAGCACTCATTCGTTGTGGCATCATTTCCACAAGCTTCTGCGGTGTCACAACATCTATTTCTGTCCAGAGTTGCACTAATTTTTCCCCTAGATCTTGTACTGATCATAGGAGATTTGGACCACTGCACAAAGTCTTCTCCAGCACATCCCATATTCTCAATGGGGCTCAGGTCTGGACTCTGTGGTGGCCAATCCATGTGTGAAAATGTCTCATGCTCCCTGAACCACTCTTTCACAATTTGACCCTTCTGAAACAGATTAACATCTTTTCCACACCCACAGGATGTGTCTTTCAACAAATGAGAAGCTACTCACTGCATCAGTTAGGGTTAAATATCTTGTTGCCACCTGAAACGATCACCAATGCACTAATTATGCGATAGGAGGCTTTTTTTTTTTAAACTATTTAACAATTTGCTTAGTTAAATCCAGGTGGTAACCTTTTTTGGCCAGGCAGTGCATTTCTTGTCTTACATGTGTAGATAGGACATACAAACAGATCTTGAGGCTTAAACGATTGAAACACGGATTAAACTAAGAACGAACAAAGTATGTGCAATGTGTTTTCTTTTTTATGTTTCCATGGCAACGTTGACATTTGCATCAAATTCACTTTTTACGCAGATGCAAGTAAATGCTTTTGCATAGAGGTGCGGATGCAAGCTGACATGCACACGTCAAAAATTGCCGTCTGTGGTAACAACACATGTCAAATAAATGCTGACGGATTTGTATCTGGTTAGCACTGGGCATGGGATGTGACACAAGAGCTAAATGTAATGAAAACAAGGCCCAAACTGGAAAGTTACTACAACCTGGTGGCTGAGAAGGTGCTGCATCTGCATAAATATATAACCCCAGGTTACAAACATTGATAAACAGGAGATGGAGCAAGGCAATCCAGGTTTGGAAAAATCTGCAAGATGATGTTAAAACTACGGAAATATGTTGAAAACGATCTGCAATATATGTGATTGGCATCTGAATAATTTTAAATTTGCAGACTCGTGGAACATCAGCAGAGGCCTGGGATTGTGCACTATGAATAAAGGGAGCTTCAGAGCCAAAACAATAGAAAGGGGATGCTGGGAATCTGACAGAGAATGCATTCTGCACCCAGCCTCAGCCAACATCATCCCAGGGGCTGGACAAGAGAGATGCCAACTGTAGCTCAAGTCCCATTAGCATTTTTCCATAAGAAACAAACTCACGTGTTGGCCCTCTAATAAAGTCAGTATACCAACAACCACATTCGAACCCAATTTCAGTAAGACTTTATTATCAGAGTTGTTTTTTTTTTTTTTTTTCTGTCACCAGAAATTGATACTGTAATCACAGAAATAGCTAACTTTCTGCACACGTCTGTTGCCAAGTTATGTTTAATGTTACAGGACAGTAAGCCAAGATCTGTGTTGCTTCAAGTAAAACAGAAGCCATAAAGTACATAAGGAAAAATATTACCAAGTCTAGTCATATAATACTCTTACAAATGTTCTGATACATTGCATTAGATTGGTTATTTATTTTTAATGTATCGTCAGTAGAGGTTGAACAGACTAGGTCGACCAAGACATCCAATAGTCACCATGGGATTCTGAGGTGAAAGAGTCGAAACAAAAACAAAACAAAAAAAAAAAAAAAAAGTACCACAAACGCAGAAAGACAGTAAAGAAAGCAGCTCTTCTGCCAAAACCTCTGCGTAATCAAATTTCCCCTAGTCTGGAACTACTTAAGAAAAGATGAAGCCAATAATACAGTAAATCTGCACACAATTTGTAAAACATCAGGTAGGTAAGGGAACACACAGTGCGCTGTGGTCCAGCAAGTGGGCACCGAGGAAAAAGCACACGGAACGTACAGTAGCCTTCAACATAGAATATCTACATCAATGAGAAAAAACCTTACATTGTCTTAACCATCAGTTGTCTTTCTTTCGCCATTACCAAACTTCCAAACCCCCCACATATGGGAGGTAGCAGATGTTGTTCCAGAAGGATTCGAATCAAATTAAGCCGGTGTATGTCTGTATTTTTAAATGCGATTTGACGCATTCTTTGCCGATGTCAATCAGCATTTAACTGCGCTAATTAAAAAATAAAACTAGCTTTTTAGCTACGGAAAACACAACTAGTTTTTTAATGATTACTAGTCATGCAACCCCTAGTAGTCAGTGATGCAGGTGGAAATTAACTGACGCTAGATGTTTTGAAATTCAAAACACAAACGGAAAACCTTCTCTTGCTTAGTGTTGCCTTAATTCACATCCTCAATATACATACAGGTAGATATGGAGGAACTGGCAAAAATAATTACATCATGACCTTTTTTAGGCTGGATCACAAAGCACAATAATTATCACAATTACTGTATATGTTTTGAAGACCAATTTGACCAATTGAATACAGCCTAATAAACTAATATCTCTAGTTCTCGAATTAACTTTTCAAATTACAACTTTATTAATGTGCAGTCCAGCCAGACAATAAACCACTGAAAGTGGCCAAAAAACAGCCGTTTTAATATTGCATTCAGTCATCTCTCTGCATTTTCTGTACATCAGACGAATCATGGTGCTTAAAAAACACTAGATCACGAATGTTAAGTTATATCGAAGATTAACTATTCATAGAACTAATTAAAAATCCTTGTTTTCAGCCGTTTTTATGGGCATAATATTCATGGTCCGGTAAAATGTCACAGCATCAATGATGTCATTCCAGTGTTTATTTCCTCATATGGAGTGTTTTTCACCACTGTTCCACCCATGTGCAGCTCTCACACCCCTTTCTGTGTAAGCTTTGGGAGGCTTCCTTTTAAGAGATTAAATAAGTTTGTTGTTTCCCCCCTCCCCCAAGACATGCCATATTTTGTTTTTGCACATTTTGTACATTGTCTGATGCGTAAAACCAAAACCAGTTCCAATTTAGCTAATGATGAATTTACTGTGGTGCTTGAAAGTTTGTGAACCCTTTAGATTTTTCTACATGTCTGCATAAATATGACCTAAAACATCATCAGATTTTCGCACAAAACCTAAAAGTAGATAAAGAGACCCAGTTAAACAAATGAGACAAAAATATTATACTTGGTCATTTATTTATTGAGGAAAATGATTCAATATTGCATATTAGTTAGTGACAAAAGTATGTGAGCCTCTAGGATTTGCAATTAATATGAAGGTGAAATTAAAGTCAGGTGTTTCCAATCAATGGGATGACAATCAGGTGTGAGTGGGCACCTTGTTTTATTTCAAGAAACAGGGATCTATCAAAGTCTGCTCTTCATAACATGTTTGTGGGAAGTGTATCATGTCAGGAAACAAAGGAGATTTCTGAGGACCTCAGAAAAAGAGTTGTTGATGCTCATTAGGCTGGAAAACGTTACAAAACCATCTCTAAAGAGTTTGGACTCCCACCAATCCACAGTCAGACAAATAGAGGAAAATTTAAGACCATTGTTTACCCTCCCCAGGAGTGGTCAACCAACAAAGATCACTCCAACAGCAAGGCGTGTAATAGTTGGCAAACTCACAAAGGACCCCAGGGTAACTTCTAAGCAACTGAAGGCCTCTCTCATATTGGCTAATGTTAATCCACTATCAGAAGAACACTGAACAACAATGGTGTGCATGGCAGGGTTGCAAGGAGAACGCCACTGCTCTCCAAAAAGAACATTGCTGCTCGTCTGCAGTTTGCTAAAGATCATGTGGACAAGCCAGAAGGCTATTGGAAGAATGTTTTGTAGGCAGATGAGACCAAAATAGAACTTCTCATTAAAAAGAAAAGCATTATGTTTGGAGAAAGGAAAACACTGCATTCCAGCATAAGAACCTTATCCCATCTGTGAAACATGGTGGTAGTGGTATTATGGTTTGGGTCTGTTTTGCTGCATCTGGGCCAGGACGGCTTGCCATCATTGATGGAACAATGAATTCTGAATTATATCAGAGAATTCTAAAGGAAAATGTCAGGACATCTGTCCATGAACTGAAGCCCAAGAGAAGGCCGGTCATGCAGCAAGACAACGACCCTAAGTACACAAGTCGTTCTACCATAGAATGGTTAAAGAAGAGTAAAGTTAATGTTTTGGAATGTCCAAGTCAATGTCCTGACCTTAATCCAATTGAAATGTTGTGGAAGGACCTGAAGCGAGCAGTTAATGTGAGGAAACCCACCAACATCCCAGAGTTGAAGCTGTTCTGTATGGAGGAATGGGCTAAAATTCCTCCAAGCCGGTGTGCAGGATACTGAAAGCAAATGATCACATACTTTTGCCACTCACTAATATGTAATATTGAATAATTTTCCTCAATAAATAAATGACCAAGTATAATATTTTTGTCTCAATTATTTACCTGGGTTCTCTTTTTCTACTTTTAAAACTTCTAATCTGATGTTGTTTTAGGTCATATTTATGCAGAAATATAGAAAATTCTAAAGGGTTCACAAACTTTCAAGCACCACTGTAAGTAGTCAGCGGCTCAGTGTGCTTCCAAACAAACGAGGGACAGTACATACCCAAAGGATCTGCCTACTTTTGGCTATTTGTTTAACATGTGTCTGTCAGGGTAAACACAATATGGACTACCGAATAAAGTACCACCTAGTTGTTAAAACACCTTGGGATGCCATATCCTCCCTTTTAGTACAGGTAATAAAATGTGTATAATATGACAGTTTTTGAAATCTCTCTATTGAGGCAGATCATAGAGACACTTTAATCATCATATCACCCAGCCCTACTTAACAGGTGCTGCTGAGGGTAGAAGTTCTCCGCACTAAAGTCTTTACTGCCATTATACACATGTAGGTTTGCGCTGCTTAATGTCAGCATTAATAGACGTGGAACACACATTACCATACTCTCATAGTCTTTTTATTGTACTGTAATGTAAATATAGAGCATTTTCACAAGAGAACTGCATGCAAACGATTCATAAATGCATCAGAGATACAGCTGAAAATGCTACCATCTACACAGCATCCATAATTCCACTGTATCCAAAGGCTAAACTGTTATACCAATGCTTAACCTATAGAAACTCAGAATAGCTATTGAAAATATAGTAATGTTCTGACATTTTTTTTAAAACTCACCATCGCCACCTTTAAAGCTCTTGGAGGATGGCACAGGCTCAACGTGTCCTGCAACTGCTGTTATAGCCAAGTGACAGCATTAATGACACACCCTGCCATGCGTGGTTAGACTCTCAGGAGATGCCAGCAGGCTCAGACTGGCTTGTATGCAAACACAGTGGCAGTGAAAAGGCACCTGAGTGAATTTGCACAGCAGGACCCTCACCGCACGCAAGCACTCCCGGAGGCGAAAGTGACTCAATACACGCCATCAGCAGAATGCTTTTGCATCGTGCAGCAGGTTCAACCAGCAATGCGTGACTTCAACGTTAAGAACGCAAGAACTCAAATGTGGCATAGTGTTTCAGTTTAGACTCAGTAGTATGAAGTACAATGTTCTGTGTTGAATACCAAGTAGTAGCTATCCTAATGGATTGCCAAACTAAACTAATATCTTTCGAGGAGGTACAGTATTGATACTGGTTCTCATTCAGGGTATCACTGAACCTCATTTATTAGCTGGGCTACGTCTCCACTGGCTTAGGAACACCGTCCTCATCAAGGGACTACATAAACGAAAATATGTTTTGGCAAAACTTGCACTTGTAATTTTAATAAACATTTTATATACCCACACTAGCAAGGCAAAACAATGTCAGAGACAAAAATATATACAGTGGGGGGCCAAAAGTCTGAGACCACTAGTGAAAATGATTCTAATTTGCATTTTCCTCAAATTCCTCAAACTGAATACAATGTTTTTCATTACAAATCATATAATCAGCATATCGGTGTAAACAAAAGTTGCACCTTTGGCAAAAAATAATTTGAGAAAACAAAGAATTGATTAGTATTTGGTATGTCCCCCCTTTTCCTGTAATAACATGGCGCAATCAATCTGGCATGGATTCCACAAGTGTAAAATCTGATGATCCATGTTATTCCAGCCTGAATTCCCAATATTCCAATTAGCATCTTGTGTTACTGAATGCTTGGCTTTCTCTGACTTCTACTGCCCTCATATATGCTTGATGGGGTTTAGATCAGATGAAAGTGGTGGATATTCCATGACAGTCAACAAGTAGTTGTTGCAACGCTTTGTGATGTAGTTTTGATCATTATCCTGCTGCAGTAAAGATCCACACCACACTCCACACCCTTAACAATGCTTAAGTGTAGGGGTGGGCAATATAACAATATTTTATCGTATCGTGATGAATTTTGTTTTCATGGTAGACGATACAGTATGCTTTTCTGAGCAGATCAACAATATCGTCAGTGCTTAAAGAACTGAAAAACGTCATGTGTTATTATAAAGAGAGTAATTAGTCCTGTTTAATTGGATGTACAGCACATTTTGAATATAAATCACTTTAAGTATGGTAAAATTCTTGAATAGTAGTTTTTAAGAATCTGTCGCTAGTCATGCATTTTGTCTGTGATCACATGTATCATGATAAATATCATGTTTCGGGAAAATTTCTTTAATTATCGTGATTTTTTTTACCATATCGCCCACCCCTACTTAAATGTTTGTGTGTCCATAAACAACCTATATAGTAAATAACTACAGCATAGCAAGAGCCTGCCATAACATTACCAAAGAAGCATCATTAAAAAACAGAAATTCATCAGTGGTCATCTGTTAAGTACCACTATAAGTGAATTTGAGCTAAACATCCAGTTCTTGGTATAGCTATACAGACATACAGTATTGAGCAAAAGTCTTAGGACACCATTAGATTTCTTATCTTAGCAATGGTATAACGACTGGTATTATAATGGTTTCTTGGCTGCTACCCATCAAAAATACCATTCCTGATCAAGCTTCTTCAGACAGTAGAAGGGTCAACTGGGCATTCCAATGAAGCTGCCAGATGCTGCTACTGCTGAAGTGTAAGGGGAGGTCACACTAAATACTTGCCAGAGAATCAGTTTTTTCCTCATTTTTAATATTTCTGGTTAATTAATACTGCATACAATTTTCCTGTATTTTCTGGTTGTGTTTTAATAAAGAGACTGACAAGTAATTATACACTGCCTGGCCTTAATATTGAGAACTGCATATAGCACTTCCCATCATACCTACAAAAAGAAAACTAAGCATGGGGAAATGTGCATAATGCTGTCATTCCCTTTTCTTTCTCGCTGTCTGATCATCATCACAGCAGCCATCACAATTCATTGTGTTTCCTCTCAGAAACAGGAGACTTAAGAAACGATCTAACAAACATGAAACCACGGCACAATGACGAACAACAATGGCTAACAAGTATCCCTTAAGAGCTGCAGGCTAAAGCTTCTGTTTGCTATGTGTATGTGAAAACACTTTTAATCAGACGAGGCCAGGGAAAGGGCATGTATATATAGCAAGCGAGATCCCTTTACATAGCCTGGACTGAGATGGTGATGGTTGGGTGGCCAGGTGGACAGCAAACCTGCTGACTCTGGAGAAGCCAAACCTGTAATGTAAAGGTTACAAAATATGACCCTAATTACAGTGTGGGTCCAACCCTCCCTGAATATTTACACTGACTTAGAGACGAAGTGAGCTCCAAACTGACCTTGCTGGTTCATACAATAATGTCATGACAGGCCTTTCTGATCCCTAAAACTCAAGTCTTCAATCTGTTGTTACCTGAGCTAAACAATACTGTCTATAAAAGATAAAATTACATATATGTAGTAGGTTCTAACACTGTGGGGATTATGGCTGTCCCAGTACCATTATTTGCATTTACAGCATTTAAATGATGCCTTTGTTCACAGGAGGCTTACGATTGAGCTGAGAAGGTGAAGCCTAAGAGCCTGGCTAAAGGACGCAACAATTCTGAACCATCAAGCCACCACTGTGACCAAAAAAGATGGACATTTATCTATGCTCTTATTCAGCACACCTCTCGACTGATATACAGGGAACTGTTTAATGACCATGCGATCAACATCAACCGATCAAAAGTTTGTCATCTGCTTAAAGGTTTTAAGTGTTTAAAAGGGGATATTGCATTGCCTGTTCTGGAAATTAGTGTTTCTTCAAGTGGCCTCATTCCCTCTTGGTTGTGTGCAGCCAGAGAGATATGTTATATATGTTTATATTCCAATGAGTGTTTACATTTTTTATACGGTGACTGTGAAGTGAAATAAGTGCAGAAGAAGAATAAATCCATCAGTAACTGAAGAGCCACAATGTTGTGCATTTCTCGGACAGAGTGATACGAATAACAGAGATGCATCAATTGCAGTTTTCTTGGCCGTTTACGATTTTTTTAACATATCACAGTCTGATTCCGATTTTTTTTCTGTCAAAGAACTACAAAATGATAGCATACCGAAACTTTTTGTTCAGCTTTTCTTTTAATGGTAACTTCTTAGCTGCTAAAGAAAGATAGCAGCAGCTAAGTTTGTTCAGAGTTGTTCCTCCGAGGCTTACTTTCATCATGCATACTGCACATATCACTCACTTACTGTGAAGGACTAGACATGGCTGTAACCTACATACCACTACACCACCTCTGCCTCACTAGTACTGCGCTATATAGAAAGATTATTTAGTGTACTAAGTAGTAGCACTCAATCCCAATTGAAATCTAACACTTCAGTTTGTTTTTATTTGTGGCTGTGCTTGTGCCTCTGTCGCATGGCTAAATGTGATTGGCACAGAATCGGTTATGACACTGATCAGTTGATCACCAGTTACAGCCGATCACACTGAAAACCGGCCGATTCCGGTCTCCGGCCGATCGATTGGTGCATCTGTAGTATAACAGTTTAGGTCTCTGGTGCTGTGTAGATGTTAATGTTCCACTCATGTTTTCAGCTGCATCTCCGACACATTTACGCATCGTTTATATCCAGTTTTCTTGTGAAAATACCCTTTATATTTATATTACAGTACCATAAAAAGGCGATGTGACTATGGTAACGTCCGGTTAATGACCATTTCGGTCAATGACCTGCTTCACCGAACATAACACGTGCATTAAACCTTGCATACCTAAACTTTTACATGATACAGTCTAATCAACTGAGTGTTATGGACCTGTCTCAAGGGCCCAGTGGTAATAGCTTTATAGTGTTCACATTGCTAATTAATCCTGTGCATTAACATGGTTTACACAGCACAAAAAAGCACTACTGGTATTGCCACATTAACAAGTCCTCTCTGAGTCACTAACAAACCATGGGAACATTCGAATCATCTAAACACAGGGGAAATGCCAAACCTGGCATCAGTGTGCCAAACTGTTTTTTTTTTCCTTCAACAGCACTAAGGTCATGGAGCAACTGACTCTCCTGATTTTCCACCACATCTCTAATGAAAAGTACAGCTGTTTGTTTCCTGCCGGTAGCCAGCAGAGACAATGGACTGCTTCTCAAGTTTACTAGCTTTCTCTGGTTTATGTTCTTAAATCCTTATGAAAGGCTCAAGCTGATTCATATGGTCCCTCGAAGACGCTAACTACAGGGAGGTTTGAAGGTAAAAGTATAAGCCCCTGGGGATAGCATCAGAAATACCCAAACTGCAGTAGAAAATCATTAAAGTACTTAAAACATTTATCTTTTCGGTACATGTACACTATCAGATGTAAACGACACATTAATCCAGAAGAGAATAAACAATAAGTACATTTTTTCAGTGCCTTTGGTTTCAGAATGAGAGATGGATGGTAAAAGTGTGAGATCAAACCCAGTTAGCTTCTTGATGAGTCATGGTTCACAGCAAACGCAGATGACTATACTTCGTATTTTACAGAAATTAACAGGCTGCAGTTAGCTTAGCAGCTATGCTAGCGCCCCAAGTTCATCAATAAAGTAAGTGTTTTGCTTTCAATCCTTTACTCACTAAACTACATGAGATTTTTCAACACTTTTTTTAAATAAAATGATTTATTTCTTTGTGTTAATGAGTTTGGACAACTGTAGGTCAATGTAAGTGTTAAACATTAACTTACTTATCATTACTTACAGTATCATGTCCACATATCCATATGATACAGAATAGGCCTCTCTACCAAACACTCCTCAGTTCATGATACATTTAACTTATGAGGGTTTTGTCCTAACATATCTCCATCGTAAATCAGGGAGCACACTGTTATAAGAGCCAACCGAAAGAAAATGAGGAACTTGATCCTCCAGAACACAGGCTGCAGTTAGCTTAGCTCAGTGCCCCGAGTTCATCAGTAGAGTACAAGTGTTTTGCTTTTACTTTTCATTTTCAATCTATTACTCACTAAATTACCTGATATTTTTCATTTTCATACTTCATTATAACTGTGGGTTAATGAAAGTGTTTTAAACATTAACTTACTTATCATCTGCGCCGCTCGTTAACTTCTCGGTTCATGATACATTTATTTTATGATGGATTTGTATGAACATATCTCCATCGTAAATCAATATAACTTGATTAATGTATATAATGCCTTATACAGTGTGGATTTTCTGGGGGTGTGGAATGGATTAATTCAATTTACATGATTTCTTAATGGAAAAAATTTGCTCGGTACACTTAAATCACTAAAACATTTGTGTAAATCACACAAACACTACAGTGGCTTCACTATAGGTCACATGCATAATGCCCTACCTAGTGCCACCGCTAATTTCAGCACATCTCATCTCAGCACTGAGTAAACAATCCAAGCCTCAATTCAGTAGACGCACCTGTGCTTGTCCAAAAAAGACTGCTTACTCTTAGTCAACAGAATGGAAATTGAAAGCAGCAGTTCTGTATTTATTACATGATTACCAAAAAATTGGCCTGACATTTACCACTAACAAATCCTAGGATATTTCCAGGGTGATTTCACAAACGATTCATGTATGAACAGAAACTGATATACAATAACAGGTAAGACGTGCTGACACCTACTGTGTCAGTTGACTGAAATCAACAGCACAGGAAGAGAGAGATCAAACAGGAAAAAAATGAGAGCAATAGCTGTTGGGCATTCATGTTGATGGAAATATGAGTTTCAGGATTTATAACCCACCCCCAAATCACCTTCAAACTACTATGGGAACATGCCACAAGTAGAGACAAGGTGTAGCTGATAAAGAAGGGTTTTAGACAGAAATGACACCAAATTAAATTGGACTATCATGGAAAATGCGAATGGGTGCATCCTGGTAAAATGAGACTTGAAGGCAAAAAGGACTGACGACACAAAACTGGACATTACTGGTCTAAGTATGACATGGATATAAATCAAGCTTGGAGTGAAACCTTAAACCTAAATGCATTTCACAGGTCATGCTTGTTTAATCCTGTGATTCCCGAAGTAACCATGGAGTAACAAACGTAACAAAGTAACAAACGGAGTGATTGTTTAAGATACATAATGCATGTCACTTTTCTCACTTTATTTTGCTTCGTTCAATAAGAAATTGGAGTTTTTCTATATAAATTAAAATGTTTAAAATAAATCCCAGTGGAGTTTCGAAGAGATTCTTACCTACAAAAGCGGGCACTGCGAAATTTTTTTTCGAACCACTGGTTTAATCAATCTCTAAGAACAATCTTTGCCTAAAGGATTTCATAAACTAAACAAGTCATACTATTTTCTAAGCAGGCATTGAAACCTTGGACCACAGGGGCTGAAGGTGGATCATGTGGAAAGCCGACCTATGTGACACTGTGACAGTGATAATGTGTGCGTTTTTGAAAATACGTTATTGTGCAAGAGCGCAAGGCTATGCACGTGTAAATGCATGAGTCTCTGCACAAGGCATCTTTGTGTTCGGTAAGAGTGTCTTTGGACTGTGTGTGCCTGTTTGTGTCCGTGTTGGGGGGTTGAGTGCAGATTAATGCCTAACTCACTACACAAGTTATACACAAGTTAACCCCCAGTTTGGGGTCGATCATTACTTCAAGCGTGTTGTCTGGGAGGAATAAAGGCCATGTTTGTTCAGGAATCCCCTGTCGCCCCACTCTTCCCTTCAGAACGTGAAATCCTGCACATTCCATTCCAATCAGATTAATGTGCATTCATGAATGAGAGATCATGAGAGGGGACAAGACGAAACTCAACCCTCCCCTACTTCAACCCTCCTTCACTATCTTTAGTTCTTTATAACAATCATTTAGACAAGCCAAGAAGTTAGTGGTCAATTGCATAAAAGTATGACTTGTGAAACATTACCTCCCCCCTCCAACTCTAAAACTAAGGTATTAATGACACACTTTTACTCATAACATTCTAGCTTTGCATCACTCATATTTTATCAGGACACACCTGGTCACATTTTCCATGAAATTCTAGCAAACTACAAGAAATTTACTGATTCAACAACCTATTTCATATAATTTATGTGGTCAAAAACTCAAATTTATCAGCTGCTCCATTTCTATATTTGCACCATATTCTCTGAAGACATTGGTGACATCATGTTTGTGGCTCTGGACTACTAATCGAAAGGTTGCAAGCTCAAATCCCAGCTCTACCAAGCTGCTACTGTGGGTGCCTTGATAAAAACTTTTAACCTTCAACAGCTCGGCTCAACTGCTTTGGTTCTGGGATTCTGGTAAGCACTGTACATGTTGAAATTCCTCCAGTGAACAAAGCCTATTCACAGTAAAGACATCCTACTTCTCAGCATCTGAACTGAAGGCTAGTAGGATCAGACCAGGCTCAGCTGCTTATGCCTCAAAATGCTAGAAGAGAATGCAGTGTGGACTACAGCAGGGGTGTCATCAGACCCATTTTACTGGGGCACTCTTGGCGAGCAGAGGGGTACAGCTGATCCCCTCTAAATGTTTTACCCCAGTAGAATAAGTAGTCCAGAAACGCCCCTGAGCTACAGAAATGAAAGTGACTGAAGTCCCTGTCACTCTTGAGACCTGAAATATTGTGGCTATACATTTACCGGTAGAAATGCTGAGTAAAGTCAAACATACTCCTGTAAAATACAGTGGTACCTCGGCCCTCGACCACCTCGGAGCTCGTCCAATTTGGTTCCCGACGCACTTTGACTAGAAAGATGCGTCTCGGTCCACGTAATTTGCTTGGTATTGGACGCACTAGCCTAAACTCGTAGGAGTCGAGCCGTGTGAATCGTTTCAGCCTAAAATCGATTCATGATTCAGTGACTCAGTGATTCAGATTCACAGCAGCACATGCTTATTTTCTTGTGTCTGTCTTTATTTTTACATTTACAGTACTATATTGTTCTGCAAATAAGTCTCTATGGGTCCTAAAATGGTTATTGATTACAGCCAACCAAAAGGAACTGAGTCCTCCGGAATACAGACTGCAGTTAGCATTAGCAGCTATGCTAGAGCCCAGAGTTCACCAATACAGTAAGTGTTTTACTTTTAGTTTTCATTATTAAGCCACTACTCATCAAATTACATGAGATTTTTCAACACTTTATTATAAAATAAGCTATGTGTTAATGACTTTGACCAATTATAGGGTAATTCAAGTGTTTTAAGCTTGGCTGTTTATAAGATTTATAAAGTTGGCTCTGCTATGATACAATATAGACTATATTAAATTAATCGGTTCATGATACATTTAACTTATGATGGATTTGTCGGAACATATCCCCATCATAAATCGGGGAGCTCTTGTACAATACAACTCCATTAATGCATATAATGCCTTATACAGTGTGCTCTGGAACGGATTAATTCAATTTACATTATTACTTATGGGAGAAATTTGCCCAATACTCATTGTTTCCGGTACTCGACAAACCCTCTGGAACAAATTCATGACGAGAACCGAGGTACCACTGTATATGAAACATAAAGCTAGCTACCAGCTGCTAACACAAATGGTGACTACTGCACTATTCTGAATAAAACAACAGGCAGCTGCAATTGGGTTCTACCATTTAATGGTGGGTTAAAAGATAGGAACACCTATCCTTGTTCCTACCCAGAGAGCAGGGTTAGTCTTGCTCTGTTGGATTGCTGGCTTCAGTTAAGATTCTGCATTTGCACTTCTAACAATAAGGTGAACCCTTAGGACAGTTCAAGCCATTGGATATCTTCGACTTGTACTAATGTAAATATATACAGTAATGTCAGAGTCATACTTGGCTTCGATTCTGCAAGAAGCCTAACTCAACAAACTAGTTTCTTCGGTTACTATGTACTGCTCAAAGATACAGCTCTCTTACTACGCATTTCAAGGGCATTCAGGCAGCTTAATTTTGCCTCCAGCTTACTGACTCCGTGACTTCTTCAGAACAGACCACGGTTCTTCAGAAAAATCCTACAACCCCCAAAAAGGTTCCAAAAACAGAAGTTCTGGGAAAACAATCCCATGTCTGAAGGAGTAGCAGTTCCAGCACATAGCATACCACTTTCTGACATTTTCAAATGCACAAACAAGTACAGCATGTACATACAACACAGTCGTGAGTTTATGAGCTTACTAGTTTGGTATGCGTAACAAACAGGTAGCTCACAGCATATGTGCATTCACACATGTGCAAAGGCTTTAATAAAGTAAAAGGGTCAAAACAAATAGTGGCTAATTTTCCATTACAAAAGATTTTATTATTCGAATGTGGCCTATGTTCATGTGTCACGTCAGTCGCAAAATGTGTCAGGGAATTGAACCAATGTCTGGATTATGGATACTCAACACTGAACTCATGCATGCCGAGTGCTTATCACCACAGCCAAGACATCACTTTGTCGCATTTACAAACTTTACCCTGAATTGCATTAAGCACAATGCTGAGTTAAAACTAGATAGCGGTGATCTGACCTGCTTCTATAAACTTAACTTTTCAAAACAGCCTCAAGTCAGACATTTGCTTGACAAGAGCTTGCGTCAAAAGTTCTCGGCAAACATTCAGCTACTACTTCAGGAGCACTCACAAAGTCAAGAGAGCAGCAATGAGAATGTCACGAGGCCTATGAATGGCCATTCTGTTTCAAATGCAAGAGAGAGGCCTGCTCAAGATCTTGGCTTCCTACTCAACAGTTTTCTTTTTATTTGCATTAAAAGCAAATTAAAGTGACTCCCTTTTGAGTTCAAGTGCTCATTCAAAGCTGCAGCTTTGAATCATCTCACTGAGCCTCTCTACTCTTCAACTGGTAGGACCGTATTCGGTCCAGATTGACACAGCCCTTATTACACTACAATATCCAATACCTCAATATTACAATACGTTATTTGAAGAAAAAAAACTTTTTTGGAGTGCACTTGCATTCATGGGAAGGTTATGAAAAAAGTTACCTGGCACACGCAGACTGAGTAACTAAATGTTTGGCAAACACAATGTTCTGTTGAGTTTGTATTTTGTGCTGAACATGCACAGTGTCCTACACAATTTTTTAATTTTCATTCCAAATATGCAGAAACACCCTTAAACATAAACAACTCTTGCATTTGAAGTACAATGATTTAAAGGAAAAATCCTGAAACTTATCATGAAATAAACATTTTTCTCAAATCTGTGCACGCCACAATGGTTGACACCCTTCCTTTAGTAGCCTCCCTTTACAAAAATAACAGCAATAATGCTTATAGAGACCAAGGAACACATGGGAAGGAATCTGGGATCTTTCATCCACACAGAATCTCTCCAGATCTTTCAGATTCCGAGAACCACGTTTGTGGACTCAAGTTCAGCTCATCCCACACATTTTCTAAGGGGTTTAGGTCAGAGGACTGGGAGGCCATAGCAAAACCAGGGTTCTGTGGTCAGTAAACCATTCCTGTGGTTACATTAAGGTTTTTTGTTTTGTTTTTTGCCCTATGAGAAGATTCAATCACAGCCCAGTTCAAGTTTCCCAACAGAGACTGTCAGGTTTTTAATTAATATCTGCTGGTACCTGACGAAGACCATTACACCATTTATCTCAAAAAGTTGTCCAAGGTCTTTGGAGGAAAACAGCCTCACAAAAATCACAGATTCACCACCATACGTTACAGTGGGGCCACGTACCTGTATCAAACCCATCTCTGGTGTTTTTTGCCAGAAACCTCCATTCTGGTCTCATCTCCTCACTATCCTCCTCACTGTGTGTGAAATCAGTATACACATGCATCCTCTTCCTGGTGGATTTAAAACATCTCCAGTTGATTTAATCTTCCGTATTACTGCTCTGATTGTGAAAACGACAATTTATCTGCTTACCTATTTTATAGTAGCCTTTTCCTGATTCGTGTAGCTCAATAACCCTTGGTTTCCACATCCCAGCGGTATTCTCTGGTCTCTCTCAGTGATAAATGAATAATATGGGCCTGTTTGTCGTCTCATATTTATACCACAGTGAAATGGGAAAGGCATGGCCGGCCATTGAAGGGTTCCTAGCCAACCGGGTGAACTTTATAACATTACTATATGAATGGGAATACACTTCTGTTAGACTTCAAGGGGTGCCAACAATTGAGAGATTTATGAGAAATGTTTATTTCGTGAGTAGATTCTGTTTCAATCATTGAACATCAAATAAAGGCATTTTTGTTCACATTTTGAAGGACAGATCAACGGGATAAGCAATAATGTTTTTACGTGTTTCATTCAAGATTCCCAGGCATACCAGTAGGGGTGTGAGATATGAAATGTCTACGACAACATCTTAATGTTTTAATGATGAGTGAGTAAACATTGAGTACGTCACTCACTTTGCTAAAAAAAAACAATTAAAACATGGACTTATTATACTCTCAAAATACTGTATTAGTTTATTATAATCTATACATGTATTAGATTTTCTCTCATTTTTTATATTTAGCTTCTGTTTATTTAAACTATTAATATACAATTATTAATTAAGTAACTTAGTTCAACTCTTACATATAACATCTAGGCTACCCAATGAGGTCTGCGTCCCTTTTTGAGGCTTGGTCTCTTCATTATAACAATTATTGACTTTTTCCTTTCCACTGTTGCCCTCAGCTTGCTCAATTAGGGCTTTGTGCCTATATATTTGTAAAGCTGCATTGAGACAATGCTCCACTGTTAAACGTGCTATATAAATTAATTTGACTTCGACACCTTGAGAGGCTGTGTATTCACTGCATCAGGTAGCCTAGTAGGATAGACTAGACTACCTGATGCAGTGGATAGTGCATGTGCATTCAGTATTCTTGTATTGGTGTACATGGTCACTAGCCATACTTTAAGCTAGCAGAGGTGCCTAAAAAGGCATGAAGGCAGTTTAAAAAAAAAAAAAACCTGAACAAACAGCACTAGCCGATCAAATACAGACACCATCAGCCTTGCAATCTACATCATTAGAATGAACTGCTAGACGTGGATCAATCTCATTTGCGTGGAGGTGGTTTAAGTTTGAAAAGACAGCAATCTGCCAACTACACCAGGAATCACTTGCCAGCTAGACAACTGACTTGTTTCACGATCTGCAAACTGACCACTGCACCTAAACAAGCCAGGGTACCAGCACAAAAACATACTCTACAAACTTTAGTGGAATCACTCTGTAACAGAAGGGGCCTTGAAAAGCAACAAGAACAGCAACAGACGGGAAGACATAAATATTATCACCCATTACATCTCAAAAGACATAGTGCCAGATGAAGCGATTGAGAGAGATGGATTTAAACAATGTTTGAATACTTTAGACCCTGTTTACACCAGGCTGTCTTGAGTATCAAGATTGTATCAAGATAAAGCCAAGCCACAGACAAATGTATAAATGCACCCCAAGACACATTGATATCGGACTTTAATCTGATTGCTCCATTTAAGGAAGACGCTTGAAATGCCTCGTAGCCACATATTTATCAAGTGTAAATGCATACGTCTCCCCAAGACGCATCTGCTTGCCAAAACCCATCCATTACTTCACAACACAAGACACATCGTCCATGACAGCCACGCCTGCGTGGCCGAGTAATCAGTGACGGAGGACTTAGAGCTGATGAACACAAATTAAAAAGTAATTTGGACAGACTAAACTAACTACTGTATTAATCATGTTTAACAGCCACCTGCTTCTAAACAATAAGTCCCAAAGCTGGCGCTTCCTCTTAGCGTAAAGAAATTTAAAGTAATTGCATAAAAACCATGACGTTTGACGTAGCGACCATCTTTTGCAAATTAAAAACTGCAAACAACACAGAAAGCGGGTGGTCGAGTGGTATGACCTGATTTCCATATGACGTCGGATACAGCAATCATATTTCCAACTGGCCGACTGGAGACGCATTTAACTAGTAAGTGTAAACGAGGTCATAACTCATGTGGTTAAAATCTTAGCTAGATACAATCCAGATACCAGATGCATGAAAAGAGAAGTGTAACCGAGGTCTCAGACCCAAGCAACACACTGCTCGACTTCTTACATGTTGTACTGCAGTATACAAGATGAGACATGATGAAAATAAAGTTGCTGAATTATTAGAAAGTAATGCATGCATTCTGCTAAATTTTATATTGGTAGGGTGCATGGCTTTTTTTTCCTGAAAAAACTGTGGCCAAATATGAGCAAGGAAAAAAAGTTGATTGTGATTGCCATGAGCAAAATGAAAAGCGCAGTTAAATATTTTATTTGTTTGAAAGCACTAGTTTAAATCTACTATGGCCTCACAAAAAGCTCTTTAATAACCTTAATACTGGCCAGCCACTAAATCAATTAAGTCCCAGATTGTTGTGTGTTCCTGTACCAAACCCAGAACCAGGCCCCCAGTAAAACATCATTGAGCTCCACTAAAATCGTAGTGGTAAAAAGTCAAATTACGATTTTATCCTCGATTGCTGAGCAGCACTACCCTATATGCCATGCAAAATGCCATGTTTGGCTAGCCGCTTACCAGACTATATAACCTACCAAAAGTACATATTAAACCACTAAAACAAAATGAATGCAATTAAGAAACATTTAAATCACTATTTAGTGTTTAACAGGCTTATTTTTTACGCACAGTTGTACCCCTAACAACTGCGCCTCTAAATTATGCATGCCCAAGAATGACAAGTAGTCTAGAAATGCCCCTGCACAAAAATTCTGCTCTAACCAAACTGAAATTGTAGGGTATGATATGACAATATATACCGTCTGACAATAGAAATATGTCTATCGTTGATTATCACACTCCATCATCTATTTGGTTGTGTTGCAAAACACAAGCTGTACTGTACGGAAGTCTTTTTGTTGTTTGGGTGACACGTCGTCAAGGCGACAAACAAAACGGAAGAGAGTGAATGCAAAGCATAAGAGGGTCATTTTGAACAGGAGAGACAAGCAAGCACAAACTCGTACATAAATGAAGAGCTACATCTGTCGCATGGACATGGTTTGGGTATGAAAGTCTGACACGGATCAGAAATGCGTACTTTGCAGGCAGATCTGTTGGCATGATAGACTCAGTTTGTTCCCGCTGATCGTTCACGATCAGAAAGTGTTACATTTCAGTCTGTTTTGAGCACTACTTGGTGAGCTAAAGGTTACAAAACCATCTCTAAAGAGTTTGGACTCCACCAATCCACTGTCAGACAGATTGTGTACAAATGGAGGAAATTCAAGACCATTGTTACCCTCCCCAGGAGTGGTCGACCAACAAAGATCACTCCAACAGCAAGGCGTGTAATAGTTGGCGAGGTCACAAAAGACCCCAGGGTAACTTCTAAGCAACTGAAGGCCTCTCTCACATTGGCTAATGTTAATGTTCATGAGTCCACCATCAGAAGAACACTGAACAACAATGGTGTGCATGGCAGGGTTGCAAGGAGAAAGCCACTGCTCTGCAAAAAGAACATTGCTGCTCGTCTGCAGTTTGCTAAAGATCACGTGGAGAAGCTAGACGGCTACAGGAAGAATGTTTTGTGGATGGATGAGACCAAAATAGAACGTTTTGGTTTGAAAGAAAAGTGTTATGTTTGGAGGAATGAAAACACTGCATTCCATCATAAGAACCTTATCCCATCTGTGAAAACATGGTGGTGGTAGTATCATGGTTTGGGTTCTGTTTTGCTGCCTCTCTGGGCCAGGACGGCTTGCCATCATTGATGGAACAACGAATTCCTGAATTAATATTTACATTTACATTTAGGAGCATTTAGCAGACGCCCTTATCCAGAGCGACTTTACAACAGATACAAACAATCTTACAATCTGAGCAATTGTGGGTTTAAGGGCCTTGCTCAAGGACCCAACAGTGGCAGCTTGGCAGGAGGTGGGATTTGAACCTGGACCTTCTGGGTTCCACAGTCCCAGTACCTTACCCACTAGGGCTACCACAGTCCCTACCACAGTTTATAATCAGAGAATTCGAAAAAGAAAAATATCAGAACATCATCTGTCCATGAACTGAATACTCAAGAGAAGGTGGGTCATTGCAGTAGACACACCCCCCCATCGACCCTAAGCACACAAGTCGTTCTCTATACCAAAGGAATGTTTAAAGAAGAATAAATGTTTTGGAATGACCAAGTCAAAGTCCTGACCTTAAATCCAATGGAAATGTTGTGGCAGGACCTGAAGTGAGCAAGTTAATGTGGAGGAAACCCACCAAATCATCCCAGAGGCTGAAGCTGTTCTGTACGGAGTAATGGGCTAAAATTCCTCCAAGCCGGTGTGCAGGACTGATCAACACGTTACAGGAACCGTTTAGTTGGTGCAGTTATTGCTTGCCACAGGGGGTCACACCAGATACCGAAAGCAGAGGTTAACATACTTTTTTGCCATTCAATATGTAATATTGGATTCATTTTCCTCAATAAAATAAATGACCAAGTATAATATTGTTGTCTCATTTCTTTAACTGGATTCGCTTTATCTACTTTTAGACATGTGTTACAATCTGATGATGTTTTAGGTCATATTTATGCCAGAAATATAGCAAATTCTAAAGGGTTCACAAACTTTCAAGCACCACTGTACATGCGTAACAAAAAGTAAGTGGAGGAACAACTCTGAAAACGTTCAGAAAACGAATTTAAATAAACATTTAAAACCGCATCACCCCGCTGAATAATGAATGTGGAATTTGACACACTAAGAAAGGCAAAGCGGTTAAAGCTAAAGCAGGCCCAGCAACATTGGAACGGTTTCCACTGCAACAACAGTTGAACAAAAATGCTTATGTATGCTGTCAATACACTCAGTGCATTTCTATTAAACCTATATGTTACAATTTTATATTTTGTTATATGCTTAACAATCTTCACAAAGTTTCTAAATAAAAAGAGAAATGAGTAAAGACGAGAAAGTTGCGCTTCTTTGTTGACTCTATATAATTGAACATGTAATAAGAAATAGGCCTTTCATGGTCATTTTATTTAAAAAATATATTCACTGAATAAACAGTAAATGTGCTTATATACTAATATATATCGTTATCGGGATACGAAATGATCTATATCGTGATATGACACTTTGGTCATACTGCACAGCCCTAGTGTGTTTACATAAATAAAAAAGATAATCCATAAGCTTCTGTAGTACTAAAGACCAAGCATCATATTTGGAAACGATGCACGCAGACTGTTTGCTCTGTCTGCAGGGATCACGCTGCAGTCACAAGAACTCTAATCAGCTCACATGAATTAACACAGCCAGCAATGTTGTGCTTCACAGAAACGTCGGCAAAAGATGTCATTATAACTAATTATCAGATTAACAGCATGAGAAGTAGAAAACTGTAACAGATGGACACAAACATTTCATATCTATATCCATCTGATTTTGCAGGTAAGGCAGTGGTTCATTCTCAATTATTAAAATTAAGTCATACCATTTTCTAAGATAATAATACGCTACAAAACAAACATGTCAATCTGGGATGATTCGAAAGAAGCTAATAAAAGTATGCATAGATGTATGAATATTCCTAACCTGCAAAATGATTCCTCCATACAATATCAGCGATAGTCATTGGTGGGTCCCCGACAGGGTGGTGTTTACCTTTGTCGTGGTCAGTCCTTATCATATCCATTAAGGAATTCTCCAAAGTTTGCAAGCTAAATGGATCAAAGGGCCGATTCCGGTCCTGAAAGACAAAAAGGGGATTGGTTAGTCTTCAGGGATGCAAGAGTCTGTCGATATCAGTCTTAATCAGTCTCAAACACACTTCTTACAATTTAGTATTCATCACTTGTGTTGTTCTTATAACTATTTTCTCTCGTTTCTCCCAGTCTGGCATTTCCAATACCCTAGTCATTTCTCATCTCCCACTGTACGGAGGAATTGGAGTTCCAGTTGTGAGGAGATAATCCTGGACCAACCATTCCTCCATCAAACATGACCAATTATGTCTGTGTGGTGCCTGGCTTTGCAGTAGTGGCCTGGCCTGGCCTGGTTTTGCAGTAGTGGTCTAGCATATTATTATTATTATTATTATATTACAACATACAAGCACCCATTCTTATGGTTAATTAAGACTTACTTATTGTATGGACAGGGCTAACAGATGATGCATGGAGAAAAGCAGATGCTCAAAAAACTTCTATTTTAAATTTTTCGCAGTTTATACAATTTTATACATTTTAAGCCATATAACCAGCATAATAATTTGACTGGCATGAAATTTCTTCCACAGTCACCTGACTTAAACCACATCAATCATTTATGGGGGCACTGGAAGACGGAAAAAGCCAAGTATTCAGTATCATCACAAGATGTTCTTTGGAATCTTGGGAAAACATGTTGCGATAACAGATCAGATTTTGCACAAACTTGTGGATGCTGCCACACGCCAGTTTCTTTGGTTTTTGGCATGGAGTAATAGACATCCACATACAGTGGTACCTCGGTTCTCGTCATTAACTCGTCCCAGAAGCCTTGTCCAGAACCGAAAACTATGAGTACTGAGCAAATTTTTTCCCCCCATCAGGAATAATGTAAATTGGTTTAATCAGTTCCAGACCCCCAGAAAATCCACACTGTATAAATTATATGCATTAACAGAGATATATTGTACATTACACCTGTACAGTAACCTACAGCTGGTCAAAGTCATCAACACAAAGCTTATTTTATTTAAAAAAAAAAAAAAAAAAGTGTTGAAACATCTCACGTAATTTAGTGAGTATTGGATTGAAAGTCAAAAGTAAGCAAACACTTACTCTATTGATGAACTCCGGGCGCTAGCATAGCTAACTGCAGCCCGTGTTCTTGAGCATTCAATTCCCGTTTTGCTTTCAGTTGGCTCTTATAAACTAACCTTTTTAGGGCCATGGAGACTTATTTACACTAAGAATACAGTACTGTAGATGCAAATATAATGAAAAACATGATAGAAATAGCGTGTTTTTTATAGAAAGATCTTCTCTGAGGGCGACTGTAAAATTGAATCACTGTGTACTGAATCGTGACTCGTAAATTATGAATCAATTTTTAGCTGAAACGAGTCGTGCAGCACGACTCATACAAATTTAAGCAAATGCACTGAGCACTGAGCCAACGACAACAACCAAACAAATTTTTCTGGTCAACATGGGTCAAGAACCGAACTTCGTTCCGAGGTGGTCGAGAAATGTATTTAAAAGACAGCCAGCCATTCTGCAGGAAAGATTATGATAGCTCATGGCTATGTGGTATTGGCTAGCCACTTATATAGTAACAATATAGCCTACCAAAAATACAAATTACACTACTAAAAAAAAGGCATTCATTAAACTAGCGAAGACAACAGTTATATTAGCATAAACCCTGTTAATGCAATTAATAATTATTAGTTAATGAATAATATTTTGTGTTAATTTGTTCTTCATTTCTCATCCATGGCAATGTAACATCCAATTGAATGTTAAGTCATATCCTGGTTAGTGTTTGAGGCTTATTTTTATGAACAGTTGTGCCCCTAGAACTGATTTTCAAGCAGAGAGGTACCCCTCTGAATTCTGTGTGCACCAGTTTGACATGCAGTCTAGAAAAAACTTGGGATTGTAATATAATGCACAGAGGTCCATTGAGAACTTTGTGAAATACCTAATGTGCATATTTTGGCAATAGAGCTTAATTCTGTGCTCATAATAGCCTCTTAAATGGGATTAATGGTGGATATGTACTTCCACATTATCCCAAATCCACACCGATTTTCTGAGGCTCAGAGAAACAAATGTGCAGGTGCGAGCTTTCATAAATCTACTGAAAAGTAGCAGTACAGACATTAAAAAAAGATTCTACTTGAAAATTCTACATACACGTTCACATCATTATCCCCAGGTCTAAAATACCCATCTGCCAACATGACGAGGAAGTGAATTCAGTGTAATACAATTGTCTCTAAGGGCATAGAACCAAGGACAACACCTCAGCCAACAGAACCAGTAATGTACAGTGGGGCAAAAAAGTATTTAGTCAGCCACTGATTGTGCAAGTTCTCCTACTTAGAAAGATGAGAGAGGTCTGTAATTTTCATCATAGCTACACTTCACTATGAGAGACAAAAATGAAAAAACAAAATCCAGGAAATCAGCATTGTAGGATTTTTAAAGAATTTAATTGTAAATTATGGTGGAAAATAAGTATTTGGTCCATACAAAAGTTTCAACTCAATACTTTGTAACATAATCTTTGTTGGCAATGACAGAGGTCAAACGTTTCCTCTAAGTGGTTCACCAGGTTTTGCACACACTGTAGCTGGTTGGTATTTTGGCCCTTCCTCCATGCAGATCTCCTCTAGAGCCAGTGGATGTGTGTGTGGCAAGCACGGACTTTCAACTCCCTCCACAAATTTTCTATGGGGTTGAGGGTCTGGAGCTGGCTAGGCACTCCAGGACCTTGAAATGCTTTTTATGGAGCCACTCTTCTTTCGTTGCCGCAAGCAGTGTGTTTGGGATCACTGTCATGCTGAAGAAGACGTTTCATCTCTTCATATGCTCTCTCACTGATGGAAGGAGTTTTTGGCTTAAAATCTCACGATACATGGCCCTGTTCATTCTTCCCTTAACACGGATCAGTCATCCTGTCCCCTTTGCAAAAAAAACAGTTCCAAAGCATGAGGTTTCCACCCCCCATACTTCCAGTAGGTATGGCACAACTCAGCAATCTTCTTCCCCAAACACGACGAGTTTAAGATTTTACTAAAAAGTTCCATTTTGGGTGCCCATCTGACCAACATGATATTCTCCCAATTCCTCTTCTGGATCATCCATATGCTCTCGGGCAAACTTCAGATAGTCCTGGACATGGTACTGGCTTGAGCAGGGGGACAACGTCTGGCACTGCAGGATCTGAGGTCCCTCTCGGCGTAGTGTGTTACTGATGGTAGCCTTGTTTCATTTGGTCCCAGCTCTCTGCAGGTCATTCATCAGGTCCCTCCGTGTAAGTTCTGGGATTTTTTTGCTCACCGTTCTCATGATCATTTTGACCCCACGAGGATGAGATCTTGCGTGGAGCCCTAGATCGAGGGAGATTATCAATTGTCTTATAATGGTCTTACAATTGCTCCCACAGTTAATTTATTCACACACAACCTGCTTGCCTTATGTAGATTCACTCTTCCCAGCCTGGTGCAAGGTCTACAATTCCTCTTCCTGGTGTCCTTCACCAGCTCTTGGGTCTGACTGTTTGAGGCGGTGGACAGGTGTCTTTTATACAGATAACGAGGTCAAACAGGTGCCATTAATACAGGTAACGAGTGGAGGACAGAAGAGCTTCTTAAAGAAGAAGTTACAGGTCTGTGAGAGCCAGAAATCTTGCTTGTTTGTGGGTGACCAAATACTTATTTTCCACCATGATTTACAATTAAATTCTTTAAAAATCCTACAATGTGATTTTCTTTTCTCATTTTGTCTCTCATAGTTGAAGTTTACATATGATGAAAATTACAGACCTCTCATCTTTCTAAGTAGGAGATCTTGCACAATCAGTGGCTGACTAAATACTTTTTTGCCCCACTGCATATGGTATTTAATATCAATGTTACAAAAACAAGTGTAAGGAAATGCATGCCAAAACTTGTCTGAGTGGTACCACTACAGAAGTACTATAATAACTGCATAACATTCAGAAACAATACCATTTAACGTTATACTGTTATGATGAAACCAAGATTTTATAAGAGTGTCACAGACATTGAACACAAGGGGAAAAACAGGCTGTCAGACATATCCAAGGCAGTTTACCCTCGGGGCTGTTACCAACACTTCATTGGGTCCTATACTGCATATAAAAGGATTTGTACATAGGTTTTTTGTCTAGGACCTGAAATACTCTTATACTACAAAGCAGGAAACTTGTTATATGTGACATTGAACATGTACTGGAATATACTGACCTGAACTATGTAAATACGACACTAATTTTCAATGCATTTGTAGACATATTTTCTTTATGCACTATTAAAAAAGCTTATAAAGCGAGTATGAACATCAGTTCAAATTCAGTTGTTAGGGGTATTAAGTATTGTGCCAATATTACAATAATGCGTTGGTCTAAGAACGTACTTGTAATACTTGAGTACTACTTAAAACAAGTACTTCATACTTTAACTAGAGTAAAAATGCGACAACTTTCACTTGTATCCAACTGCATACTAACCTTTTCAATGTTGTAAAAATAAAAGAAACACAAAACAGTTCTTTCTGCAGAGATGTTTCCTCATACAAAAGGTGGCTGGTATGGCTATTTTAGTTCATGAACGAATGAGAGAGAAATGTCATACTAAACATTTTGTTGATAGCAATGAAAATGCTGATATGGCATGTCAAGATGTCTCCGTGTGCTGGTCCAGCAGTTAAGATAGTACAGACCAGAAGGTCCACGGTTCAAAACCTACCCCTGCCAAGTTGCCACTTTAGGGTCCTAGCAATTCCCTTAACCAACAATTGCTTGGATTGTTAGACTGCATCAGTTGTAAGTCGCTCTTTATAAGGTCAACTGTTAAATGACTCAATTTAAATATGTTTTCATATAATAGCCCAGGATGGGTGGGAACTTAAAATATGGACCTTCCTCGTTTGTTACACAGTAACATGGCTGACGACACAGAGTTAGTGACCATCAGTTATATTTAACTGGTTTCAGAACACAATGCAAACAAACGTTGCTCACAAAATAAGCAAACAACAACAACAACGGCATTTTAAAAAAAGTTTCCCATATAAGAAAGGAAGAAACACAAGAAACATCCGGGTAATCTTCGATAAGCAGCCAAGTTTCTCAGCTCATATTAGGCATCCATGCAGGCATCTCCTCTGGAATCCCTTCCTTTCCAGGAAGGCCACCCAAGTGTTTGTCCAGTCTCTTGTTATATCTAAACTAGACTCCTGAAATGCTTTCCCTCCAGGTCTTTCCCTGCCTACAATCAGTCCTCTGCAACTGATTCAGAATGAGGCAGCATGTCTGGTTTTCAACTTACCCAAAATGTCTCGTGTCAAAATGTCTCACAATTGCATTACCTTCAGTGGCACCCTGTAGCTGTGCACAGATCTAAAACACTGATACTTGCCTTCCAATCTTAAAATGGCCCAGGCCCTAGTCAAGTCAGACTTGTATAGCGCTTTTTACAATAGAGCACTGTCTCAAGGCATCTTTACAATTTTACATTATTTTCTAATATCTAAGACCATTCCCAAATAGAGCAAGCCTAGGGCAACAGTGGAAAGGAAAAACTCCCTAAACATAATAAGGAAGAAACCTTGAGAAGGCCAAGACTCTAAAAGGGACCCAACCTCCTTGGCCCTACTCTGTACTTCTCCTACATCAAGAATCAAGCACATCTCAAGATTAAAAGAAGGCAAGTATCAAGACTGTTCTCCATATTGTGTGGGTGATGGATGATTCTTAGCACTGAAGTGACAGTGATGACTGGTGGTGTGTTAGTGTGGGTTTTGCTGGTATGATTAGATCAGACACAGCAGTGCTGCTGGAGTTTCTATTAGACACAGCTACCAAATTGCTCCTCCTTGCAGATGTACAGTCAGAGACAGCAGCTCATCTGTTGTTGCACAGTTTGTGTTATTCATCCTCCAATCCTTCATCAGTGCTCACAGGATGCAGCCTATAGGATGCAAATGGCTGGACATTTTTGGCTGGTGAACTATTTTTAGTCCAGCGGTGCCACCAAGGTGTTTGGATCAGATGCAGCAGTGCTGCTAGAGTTTTACTCATACCAGCAAAACATGCTAACTAACCACCACCACATCAGTGTGTCACTGCAGTGCTGAGAATGACCCACCTCCCAAATAGGACCTGATCTGTTGGGGTCCTGAACATCATAGACCAGAATAAAAATGACTACCAAAGTATGCAGAGAAACAGATTGCTACAAAGTGCTTCTATAATATATGTAGGTGAATAAAGGAGGCGTACTTAATAAAGGAAACAGTGAGTGTATGGAACTGCCATATTTGACACACAGCCCTAGTGTTATGCACACATAGGAGATAAAAAAATGTTAGCTATAAAATATACCCTGAGACAGGGCTGTTCAGATGCATAGTTAATATTAATTGTTATAAATGCAATTAAGATACAGAAAATGAAGTGCTATATAAAAAAACCCAGAATGATATAACCAGGAGTTAAATACAGGTTATAATAAGAATCCATGATGGTTTCTCACTTAGTTTATAAAGACTTTTTTAAACAATTAGCAACTGCAAGCAAGAGTACTTTGGTTTACAAATGTGTGTGAGCACAAGAGGGAGAGAGAAAGAGAGAGAGATTTGGCTGAGGCCTCACCCTACCCAGCAATCTGCTCACCACCACGGCTATCATCATGCGACTGGCTGGGCCATTCAAAGTGTTATTTCCCCTCTCTGAGCTCAGATAGAAATCTGCCCACTTTGTGCTAATCATAAACATTCAAAGTGCTGAGCCTCTCACTTTAACCTCACGCTACACCACATGTACAAACACTGTCAACTTTCACCAACACATACTGCACTGGGCCACAACCGAGTCTCTTCGTGTGAAAACTACAGTATGAAGCATCCACAGTCTCTTCTGATGACTAGGGTGTCCCTTAAGAATTTCACACAAATTTCTATCGAAGTCATTTAGACGTGAGTGGGGAAACTCCACCCAAGTAAAATCCCCACGTGAAACTGACAATTCAGTGGAAAATTCTATGGGAAATGCTCGCAACAACACTTCCATACATACATTCACACATTAGGAATTTGAATCACAAAACAGAACTGGTTTGTTGGTAGTTCCAATTCATTTACATATTCACCCAGCCTCGTTTGACTGCAGAAGATCAGACAAGGTTCACGATGCAAAATTCCAGTGCGTGAGGAGGACGTTTGACGAGATATCTTAACTCGTGCTGACATAATGTATTTCCGACACATTCACTCAGTTACTGGAAAACACTGAACTAAGCAGAATGAAATGTCATGCTACACTACCATAAGGAGTTTAATATTATTACTATATACTCAGTTCTCGGGGTTCATTCGTTCCAGGAGGTTTGTCGAGAACCAAAAACGAGTACCGAGCAAATTTTTCCCATAAGGAATGTAAATTGAATTAATCCGTTCCAGACCCACGGGAAATCCACACTGTTAAAGGCATTATATGCATTAATGGGAATGAGTTGTGTTGTACAGGTGCTCCCGAATATGTTCCAACAAATCCATCATGAGTTACAGATTTGGGACTGTGGTAGCCTAGCGGGTAAGGTACTGGACTATGAACCAGAAGGTCCAGGGTTCAAATCCCACCTCTGCCAAGCTGCCACTGTTGGGTCCTTGAGTAAGGCCCTTAACCCACAACTGCTTGGATTGTAAGACTGTATCATTATAAGTCGCTCTGGATAAGGGCATCTGCTAAATGCTGTAAATGTAAATGTATCATAGCAGAGCCTATGATAAGTAACAGTAAGATAATATTTAAAATGCTTGCATTAAACTACAGTTGGCCAAAATCATTAACATAAAGCTTATTTTATAATAAAGTGTTGAAAAATCGCATGTAATTAAGTGAGTAATAGATTGAAAGTGAAAAGTGAAAGCAAAACACTTACTCTATTGGTGAACTCAGGGCGATAGCATAGCTGCTAAGCTAACTGCAGCCTGTGTTCTGGAGGATTCAGTTCCTGATTTACTTTCGGCTGACTCTTATAAACTAACCTTTTTAGGACCCATGGAGACTTCTTTGCACTAATAATACAGTGCTGTATATGTAAAAATAAACAAAAGCACAATAAACACAGTGGAGACCTTCACTGACCAAGAGCTATTGTGAATCTGAATCACTGAATCATGCTCTGAATCGTGAATTGAGTTTCAGCTTAAACGATTCGTGCAGCCCGATGTGTACAAGTTTAAGCAAGTGCGCGAGTATCGTGCAAACGATGTCAACAGAGACAAAGTTTTCCAGTCAAAATGCACCGAAAACTGAATTTGACAAGTTTCGAAGTGATCGAGAACTCCGGTACCACTGTATCATGTTATTCCCCTTTTCTCTGTTCTCAAATGGTCAGGACCTCCACAGGACCAGCACAAATCAGATACTATTGAGTGGTGGATCATTCTCAGCACTTCAGAGACAGACACAGCAGTGCTGCCGGAGTTTTTAAACACTATGCACTCTCTTAGACATCTACCTTAATGCTGCACCTTGTAGGTGTAAAGTCAGACAGTAGCTCATCTGTTATTGCACAGTTTGTATTAGTCATCCTCTAATCCATCATCAGTGCTCACAGGATGCTGATGGCTGGACATTTTTGTTAGGTGGACTATTTAGTCCAACAGTGACACTAAGGCGTTTAAAAACTCTGTTTAATCTGCGAGATGGACGGCTGCTCTCCAAAAACCCTGGGAACACCAATTACTGCTGACTCAACAGACAGCTTACCTCGTTTACACTGCAAGTTTCTTTGACCCAGTGGCTAGTTTATGATTCTTTTGTCTCGTTTTATCACACCACAGTGCTCTGTTGTGACTACTTTGCACAGGAACACCACTGTGAGCATTAACCAGTCGCGTCACTGTCTGGTTTGGAAATCGCACCATCTCCGACCAGAAGACTCTACAAAGGATTGTGAGGACAGCTAAACGCATTACTGCCATTTCCCTATCCAGTGGTTCCCAAAGTAAGGGACGCACCAACTAGGGGTGGTGCAAAGCTTTTCCCGGAGGGCACAGCAAAGCAAACGAATAAGGAATGTTTAAGATACATAACGCATGCCATTTTTTTTGTTTTGTTCACTACGATGTTGCAGTTTTGTATGAATTGCAGAATTTAAAATAAATTCCAGTGGAGCATGGAAGCAAAAAATATGCACGTGGGTCAATGTGGGGGGATTGAATATATTCTCATCTACAAAGGGGGGTCATTGCAGAATAAGTTTAGGAACCACTGTCCTACCCCACGTTCAGGAGATTCTATTGACACAAAGCATATGCTAGGCCCCAGTATTGTGTATGATCTGTCTCATCCCTCCCACAAACTATTTGTAACTCTGCCATGTGGCAGTAGGGTTTAAAGCGTCCATTCGAGGTCTGTGTAACAGTTTCTACCCTCAGGCTATAAGGCTTCTGATCTCAGTGCTGTTCCTCTCCACACAGATCACCCTGAAATCTACTCCTAACTAACCTTTAATCAGATCTTTTCTATACTCACACCCATGGTCACTGTTAACGTTTAATTACAAAGCACCGCACCTTGCTCATTCCAACCAGTGACCACACTGTAACTAATTACAATGCACTGCACCTTATTTACACCACATCCAAAGACTTACAGTACTACCTCAACACATAGGCATATTTACTGCTGTGTGTATGTGAAAATCCCAATGTCCCTCACTACTCCCTCCCCATTTACTCTTTTGTACACCTCACACTACTTGTCATAAGTTTCACCACGTTACTGTACTGTGAAATATGTTTAAGTAGTAATGCCTTTTATTGTCTTTGTATACTGTAAATTGTATATGGCTGACATGACAAAATACTACTTGCCACACAGTCCCTTTAACCTTGTGCCCTCTGATAACACTATGTATGGTTACAACACAGAATGGAGAACAAACATCTACACTGAGGTGACTGTTGACAGGATATGGGGATAAGGAAAGAGAAACTTAGTCAAAGATTATTAGGTAACTACTTGTTGTCTGTTAACACCAGTTTTGTTCTAACCTGTTTTATTAGCAATGTTTGAAACACCTAATGACCTCTAACATTATATAATGGTGATAAATAGTTTACAACTTTAATCAAATCTAGAATCAGAGGAATCCTGCATTGGTTTCAAACAGATACAAGCTGGTTCTTAGTAGGTGTTCCTGGTTCAAAGTTTTGTTCTGGTTATTTGGCTGCCCAGCTATTTTAAAGTCTCTCTCCATCTATATGATTTTCTTTCTGAGCATGTACAAACATTTATAAACAATCCAAATATAATGCAATTATTTTATATACAGTGGTACCTCGGTTCCGAGTATCACATTTTTCCCATAAGAAATGATGTAAAGTGAATTAATCTGTTCCAGACCGTAAGAAATTACACACTGTATAAGGCATTACATGCATTAATGGAGTTGTATTGTACAGGTGTGCCCTGATTTACAAAGGGGAGACAAATAAATTAAAAATATCATGAACTAAGGAGTTGCTACAGTGGACTACATTGTATCATAGCAGAGCCTATGATAAGTAATAAGTAATTTAATGTTTAAAACACTTACATTAACCTACAACTGGTCAAAGTCATTAACACAAAGCTTATTTTATAATAAAAAGTGTTGAAACTCATGTAATTTAGTCAGTAATGAATTGACAATGAAAAGTAAAATCACTAGGCCTAGCGGTTAAAGTACTGGACTCTGGACCAGAAGGTCTAGGGTTCAAATCCCACCTCTGCCAAGCTGCCACCGTTGGGTCCTTGAGTAAGACCCTTAACCCATGATTGCTTGGATTGTAAGACTCTATCAATTGTAAGTCGCTCTGGATAAGGGTGTCTGCTAAATGCTGTAAATGTAAATGTAAAATCAAAACACTCACTCTATTGGTGAACTCAGGGTGCTAGCATTGCCTCTAAGCTAACTGCAGCCTGTGTTCTGAAGCATTCAGTTCAGGTTTCCTCTTGGCTGGTTTTCCTTGTCCTTATAAGTAACCTTTTTAGGACCCATGGAGACTTATTTGCACTAAGAATACAGCACTGTAGATGCAAAAATAAAGAAAGACATGGCGAAAACAGCGGAGACCTTCATTGAGCAACAGCTATTGTGAATCTGAATCACTGTGTACTGAATCGTGAATCGAGTTTCGGCTTAAACGAATACCGAGCAAACGACAAGAACCGAGACCAATTTTTCTGGTCAAAATGCGTCGGGACCGGAATTCGACAAGTTCCAAGGTACTACTGTATTTTGTATATTTTGCTTCCTCATGTCCGGTTGCAGTTCAGGAGCCGTGAGCCAGTGTCCCATGACAAAAAGTTTGTCCCCCACGCCCGCCCTAAATAAGGAGTTACCTCACTTTTGCGAACACACTCCAACCATGTACATTTAGGTACAAAGTAACAGGCCCCTTTGTTAACATAGGCACTTGAAATAATCTAGAACCACCACTGCTCATGTCTGAAAATGTTTTTATTCTGTTTTTACTGTGGGTAGCTAAAGATGATGATGTCATTTGTATGATTCATGTAGTACAAACCATTATGTACCCTCATGGACGTGTACCTCTTGCCCTCAATTAAAAACAGCCCGATTCAGAAATTGAGTTAGAAAGTTTATAAAGAAATACTTTTACTTTTTTTTACTGTAAGCACATGTAGTAGCATATACTTTTCTACTTGTATTCCAGTAAACTATATAAAGCAAACTTCAACATTTACTTGAGTATTTTTTTTTATCAGATTAATAGTGCTTCTACTTAAGACCTTACGTACTTCTGTCATCTCTGTGTGTAACTGAGATACAACTATATTGCTTCAGCTTCAGTCCTACCATGTAACACCACTGCGGGTGAGGACCCAACATGCAACACAAATAATCAGTTGAGACGCAAGCCAGTAACTGACGCTCGGTGGCTAACATGCTACATGACTCATCACTTTTCTCTCTGCCGCAGTGCTGACCTTTTCACTGGTGCAAAAGTGCAGCTATAGTAGGGCTAATTGGTTCAGCAGAGAAATGTACAGTCATACAGTAATAATGCAGGATATATGACACTTAAAATCCAACATTAACCTCTAAAAGTACTGCAGTAACAATAAAACCCATGGTCTGCAATTGACTAAGCGCTTCTTAATCGGTGACATTAGCCTGAGAGCAGAAAGGGTACTTGGTTACACCCTTTAGCCAGCCTGTGATGTCCTGCTTATGACCCATTTTACACAACACAGTCTACTGATACTACGCTTCACATACCTCCACAGCTGGGGGTATGTGAAGAACAGTATGGCTAACAAGTAAGGATCCATTTTATGCCACATTTCTATAGGTGCCTTAGCTATTAACAGAAAAGGCACTCACAAACTAGCTGAAGTGCACTAACCAAGGGTCAGAAAAACAGTTCCCCATTTTTAAAATACGAGTATGCACAGTTTAATGACCACCCCATCAAGATTCAATTTGCTTTAATGACAAGAGGTCTTCAAAATCATAAACTGAAATCATTTCTCTTTTAACTCCGGACATTTCAGTCGTAAACAGATGGTCACCTCAACAGCCAATCAACCCTGCGTATCCAAGAGCAGAGTTAGGAGTTAGAGTTTATGTTACAGGTCATGTGCTCACTTGCTTGTTAGCTCACGTTTGTAACTGAGACTGTTCTAACTTGGTTGACGTGTTTAGAGACTTTTTGTGCAAGTTACCCGTGTTTGTGTTTATGAACTTCCACTACTTATTTGTACAAGCTGTAGATGGCGTTCGGAAGTCTATGTGCCTGCCCTATTGTAAATAGTACCCCCCCACACACACCTGTATATTATCTCTCATCTGTAACTATATAACCTGGTTCACATTCAATCCCTGACTCACTGTTTCATTCTGCTGATCTTGTTGGTCGTAATACCGTCTATCAATACATGTTTGGCTTCCATCAAACAAGAGTATCAGGTCCTTCACCATCCACTGAAGAGTTACGGCTTAACACACGGTCATAACAGTACAGCTCTGTATGTTCAATAATGATTGTGAATTTTCATAAATTAAAAACACAATGGCATTAGGGATTCTGTGTAGATGGCAGCATTCCACTCATGTTTTCATGCGGCATCTCGAAGCATTGACGTATTGTTCGCATACAGTTTTTTTTGTAAAAATGCCCTTTATATTTATTCACATTACAGTACCATAAAAAGACTGTGACTTCTGTAATGTCCGGTCAACGTCCATTACGAACAACGACCTGTTTCACAGAATTACATTAGTACTAATGCCACCAATATCCCTAGAAAAGTCCCTAAAATTCTGCACTTATTAGTTGTTAGCAGACGTTTATACAGGTCTGCTGCTCATTTGTTTTCGACACAACCACCGGTGCTTTCACTCTTGAAGAGGAATGTGTCATGCCATAAACCCGCCTGCGACACAGAGTCCATAAGTTATCCACACAGATCAGCAAGTCCAATGTATCCATTCATGACAGCAGGGACAAACCCAAGCCTGACATGACCAGGAGGTGGGGTCATAAACCCCACCTTTCTTAGAGTCAGCCAATCAGAGTTCAGCAATGCTCCCTTTAAACACCCACATATGTGAGTTGGCAGATCTGCCTGCTGATGAGCAGCAAAAAAAAAAAAAACACACACACACACACACAACCATTCACACCTACACAGCACAAGCAGGGTTTTCTCCAAACGTAAAGCATGTGACCAAGGGTGTTGGAGAACGCAAAATATGCCAGTCTGATGGGGACTGACGTGTATTTTTTTTAAAAAGGTGCAAATGTGCCGGCATTGGGCTGTGTTTAATTTCATGAGCACGTCAGTCCAACAAGGCTATTCATTACAGCATTAAAGGGCACAGACACAGAGAAAGACAAAGAAAGAGACCTGTGTACATTCTATGACCTTCGGCTAAAGGTTAGATGGATCATTTCGGACAAAGACCTGAATTTCATAACTCATTTCCTTACGCTTTCCATTATGAGGATCCACATGATACATTAATAATATATATTATAATAATAAAATGGCTAGAAAGGCACTGCTCTCTGATAAGTCGTGGAACACAAGCCATGAATTAAACATGCATAGGAGGTTTTTCTATTTAAAGCTACATCTGTTATAGGAACAGGTCTTGGTAAGTGACTATGGTATAATACAAAACAAATACACAGAGACCAATGCACTACACTTCATATAGAAACTAAAAAGAAACACTATAGGGGAATACGCAGTGGACTACTGATGCTAATATAGGACTGTACAAAAGATTACTTGAATATAGAGATGTATATGTATTTAATAAACTATATAAAATAAGCATGCATGTACAAATTCATATGTATATATAGATTCAGAAAACAAGGGACTGCATGATATATGCTTTTCAGTGCAAAGCAATGTACTATTATTATTATTATTATATAAAGGTATGGAAGCACTGGGCAAAAGGAATTGAATCGGTTACATGCATTATATGATCCAAATCACATCTAATAAGATAAAAAATACAAGTGATACAACATAAAAATAAATGATCAGCATGTGCAGTTGTCCTAATATGGTCAGGGATACTCGAAACATTTCATTAATCATATAAAGCTGGACATAAAAGAGAAAAGCTCACCTGAAAAGGTAACATATTGTTGCCGTTGTCCGTCCTGAACGCGTTGTCATCCAGCCAGGGTTTTGGTGGAAGCGCCCCGGTTCTGGGGAACTTCGGCGGTGCGATCACATTAGTCGTGTAGGGCTTCTTCATCGGAGAGATTGGATTGAGAGCAGAGGGCATGCCGACCCCCATCCCGACTCCGACCGCTCTCCGCGGGTCCCGGCCGGCCGGTATCCCGCTCCACGGGTTTGACCCGGAGCTCCAGACGGCGTTGTGCTGCGCGCTCCAGGCTGAAGAGGAGGACGACGGCGAGGCCTTGCTGTTCATAACATGGCTGTACGCGTTCCGCTGAGGAAAAGCCTGGTTCGGGCTAACCGGAGATCTCCTCTGCTGCTGCTGCTGGACCTGCTGCTGCTGCGACAAGCCGATCTGCGGCGAGAATCCGCTTCCGAATACCGGCTGAGGGAAGTTCTGGAAAAGCATGGTGCCATTAACTGAGGGAATTCCTTGGAAAAAGGGGTCGTCCACGGTATTCGCGCTACCCGATGACCAGGTGTTGGCGAACGACGGAGACAACGAGTTGCCGCCGGTCTCCGTAAAGCCCAGCCCGGGTAAAATCGGAGACTCCATGGCCGATTTGCTGCTGGGGAGTGAAGAGGCTTGGCTGCTGCTGCTGCCGCTGGACGGGCTGCTGTCCTCTGAGATCACCGGCTCTGACGGGGACGGAGTCGGCGTGGAAGGAGGATCGACGCTCGCTGTGTCTGGCTGCTGCTGCTGCTGCTGGTGAGCCTGAGCTTTGCTTTTGTCCATCAGTAAATCATCCTGCATGGTTTGCTGAGCTGCAAGGGGGAGAAACAGAGACGAGTTATTATTGAGAATATCGTACACCACATTGGTCGGACTGCTACGGTGCTTGGGCGAAGGAAAGGTCGCGTAATGGGTAGAAGTGGCGCCGCTGAGGAGCGCAGACTGCACGGCGAATCCGTAATCACCCATTTAGCGCAAACAGGCTCTCTCCCACCTGAAAATTCCCACACCGTGGGCGGCCACTGCCCTCAAAGCACACGCACTCGCACCACCAGAATTAAAAGCACCCAAGAGCTGGGAAGACACCGATAGTCACCGATTTTCTTTTTTTTTCGCACACGTCTCTCTCTCTCTCTCCCTACACCGGAACTCCAGAACAATGTGAATGTGAAAGTGATTCTCTTGTTCCTGTTTTTTGCCCCGATCTCCTCCGCCTCTGTATGTGCATTTGCATACGTCAATAATACAGCTGCGTCCTTCAGCAGGTTTTTAGGTTAAAGGAGGACGCACCTGACTGTTGTCATGATTAAAGGTATAGTCCACATGCAAGCTCAGCTTACTGTGCCATGATTAAAGGTATATAAACCATGTGCACTTAGACAGAAGTGCCACACTGTGTGCTCATTAAAGGTAGATTTAAGCATGCTCCCCTCGCTGTCTTCTTTTTAAAGGTATAGTCCACAATGCACCGTTACTCTCCTGCATTTTAAAGATAGGCTTAGTCCACATGCTCTTGACTAGCTGCTTATAAAGATAGTCCACAGGAACCTCACTGTGTTCCAGGTATAGTCCACAGAAAAAACCTCACTGTCTGCTTTTAAAGTTTATAGTTCACATGCACTGCCACTGTCTGCTTTTTGAAGGTATTGGTCCACAGGAACGTCACTGTCTGGTTTTTAAAGGTATAGTCCACATGCTCTGCACTGTCTGCTTTTTAAAGATATAGTCCACAGGGACCTCACTGTCTACTAATTAAATGTATAGTACACATGCTCTGCACTGTCTGCTTTTTAAAGATATAGTCCACAGGGACCTCACTGTCTACTAATTAAATGTATAGTACACATGCATCTTACTGACTGCTAATTAGTTAGAGTCCACATGCACCACACTGTCTGCTTTTTAAAGATAGTCCACATGCTCTTCACTGTCTGCTTATTAAAAGTATAGCCCACATGCACCCACCTGTCTACTAATTAAAGATAGTCCACATGCACCTCACTGTCTGCATATTAAAGGTATAGTGAACATGTTCCTCACTGAGTGCATTTTAAAGATACAGTCCACATGCTCACTGTGTTAAAGGTATAGTCCACATGCTCGTCACTGGCTACTAATTAAAGATATAGCAAACATGTTCCTCACTGTCTGCTTTTTAAAGGTATAGTCCACATGCACCTCACTGTCTGCTTATTAAAGAGGACATATGTAAAACTTACATTTCAGTGCCTGTGCGCATACATTTGGGTATCCTGGGTGACTACCAACCTAATATGACAACCCAGTCATTTCTTTGTGGACTGTCTATTTCGGAAAACATGGAATTCAACAAGCCATATAGATTTGGCTTGGTTGCATATGTAGCAAACCGGCTCAACAGAATGATACCGCCTGCCATCTGAGTAACTCCATCTACAGCCTGAGAGCCATTTGGATGTGTTGAAGCTCATAGTTAAGAACAGGGACTACTCTGTTGATGACCCTCAGCCTGACACCACATAGGAGCTTGGTGGATAAAGTACATTTCAAATGGCAACGTCCCAGCTAGAGTCAGCAAAAACCTGAAGGTGTGTCCACTCTGAGCTAAGAGAGCTTACTTCTCAAATGTCAAATGTCTTGTCAGTAGTTATACTGTTTCTTTACACAGTATTTAAGTAGTATTGTAAACATTATTTTGTTTGGTTTTTAAGGTGTACAGTTAAGAACTAGGAGTCAAACAAAAATAGCTGAAGTTGATTCCTCACACAGAAACTGAATCATGTCACAACCAGGTTGTACAGTGAAGTTAAAAGCATTAGCTCTATAAATCACCAGTTATTTTAAAGGAATGTTTAAATTACAATCATACACCCTAATGAAGCTTATTATATCATTGGACAGCTAAGTGAATCATTCTAGACTTCGGCTCATAAAGCTGTGGTCAACAGAGAAGGGGTGGGGTGAGCAGTGCCGCCCTATTTAAAAGGAACAAGCACTCAAAACCAAGTTTCTACAACCTCAAATCAGAAAAAACGTGGGGACAGTATGGAAAATGCAAAGGTCTTACATTTACTTTGACTTGACTCAACTACAGACAGTATGAATTCAAGAATATTTCATGTTTTGGGTCTGGTCAACTTAATTTCTTTCTTTGTGTCATAATTCCAATACACATCCATTCTTGCATTTCAGGCTTGCAACACATTCCACAAAAAAAAAGTTGGAAGGGGGGGTCAATTTAGGGCTAGTAAAAAAACAAACGAACAAAAAAACTAAATATGATGCCATTTCAAAACAGGTGATTGTCAACTGGTGATTGCAATCATGATTTGGTACAAAAGCTGTACCCATGAAAAGGCTTTGAAGAACAAAAGTTGGGCAGAGGATCCTCTATCTCATCTCTGGATCCTTCAGTTGGCACTGCATCAAGAACTGTCATTCATCAATAACTTGATATACCACATGGGACAAAGAATTACTTTGGCTTAAACTTGTCAAGCTCTACAATACAAAGTTTCCATCTCATTGCAACTCTCAATCAATAGTTTACTGTACAAAAAAAGAAGTCTCATGTTAACCATGTTCTGAAGTCAAACTTCTCTAGGCTCAAACTCAATGTGGGGATATACCACCACAGCGGTGGAGAAACCTATTATTGTGGTCAGACTAATCAGTATTCCAGGTCCTTTTTGGAAAGAAATGGACAACGTATGCTCCGGACCAAAGACAAAAGGACCATTCCATACAGCTATCAGCTACAGTCTAGGGACAATCCATCCTTTTTCTCAACAAGGACAATGCAAAAAAACACATGCTGCACACATTATAAAGGCATGGCTGCAAGAAGAAGGTGAAGGTACTAGACTGGCCTGCCTTGCTGTCCCGACATGTCCCCCAATAGAGAATGCGTGGAGAATTTTTAAAATAAAAGATGCAACATCTACAACCCAATTCCCTTGCATACATATGAATACACTGCCTGGCAAAAAAAAAAACGTCAGCACCTGGATTAAACTAAGCAAATAGCCTTAAGAGCCTTCCATCGGATAATTACCTACCGCACTGGTGATTGTGTTTCATCTGGCAACAATTATTTTAACCCCTAACTGATGTAGTGAGTTAGCTTCTCATTTGTTAAAACAACCACGTCGAAAAAACACATCCTGTGGTCCGTGGAAAAGATGTTAATCTGTTTCAGAAGGGTCAAATTTTTGGCATCAAGCTGAGAAAACATTTAAGGAGATTGCTTGAAACTACTAAAATCAGGTTAAGAATTAAGAAATGTCCAACGCATTATTAAGAAGTGGAAAGACAAGTGGAGAACAACACCTTCGATGAAGGAATGTGGTCGGAAAACAATTCTGAATGATCGTGATCGATGATCACTTAAACGTTTGACAAAAATGAATCTTAGAAAAACAACAGTAGAACTCAAGGATATGTTTAATAGTGAAAGTAAAAGCATTTCCACATGCACAATGTGAAGGGAACTCAAGGGATTGGGACTTAACATCTGTGTAGCCTTAAAAACAAACACTTGTCAGTGAGGCTAACCGACAAAAAAAAAATTCAATTTGCTAGGGAGCATAAAGATTAGACTCTGGAGCAATGGAAGATGGTCATGTGGTCTGATGAGTCCATATTGGGCATATTCCAAGATGACAAGAGTGGTTCAGGGAGCATGAGACATCATTTTCACACATGGATTGGCCACCATCTTGGAGGAAAAATTAATGCAACTCTGGAGAGAAATAAATGCTGTGATATTGCAGAAGCTTGTGGAAACAACACCACAGTGAATGCATGCCGTAATCAAAGGAGGTCCAGGAAATATAAGATTATGTAACTTTTTTTGGCCAGACAGTGTATATTGGGTTCATACGGTCAGCAATTATATATAATAAAGTCTGAGTAAATGTTAGAAACACTGCTTTTCTTATTTTTCATACTGTCAAGAAAGGGTGTAAAAGGAAAGGGTGCCCTTCTGCCTGATCTATGTGGATTTTAACCAATGTCACAGACATTCCATTAAAACTCCAAGGAACTGTGTTAACTTGCGGAAAAGGGAACATTTCTGAGTAATGTTTCTGGCACCTTGTTGAATCTATGCCACAAAGCTAGATATAATAACAGAAATTTTGAATTGGGACCACAGTGATCAGTTGTCAGAATGTGCTTTCAGGCAAGAAAGTATATTCATTTCCTAATAGCAAGGATTACTATAGTATACCATGACAACAGAATATGCCAATCAACTCCAGGGCCTGTGGCACATGTTTTATCTCAAGTAACTCATTCATTCATTCCTTTTCTCATCTACTTACACCTGGTCAGGGTTACAGGAAAGCCGCTGCCTAGCCAGCAGCACAGGGTGCAAGGCAGGAACAACCCTAGACAGGGTGCCAACACACTCACACAATAGGGGCACTTTGGAAAAACGAAATAACCTAACATACATGTCTTTGGAATGTGGGAGGAAACCGGAGTACCCAGAGCAAACTCCAAACAGGCAGAGTCCGAGGTCAGGATTGAACCTGGGACGCTGGAGCTGTGAGCTAAATGCTGCACCAAAGGTATCTTGTTCAAAGGATCCAGAAAGTCCCTTATTATTTTTGGATAAATGTTTGTTCACTTTTAGGATACTCATTATGTATGAGCTTGTTGTTTTGATTTGACAGCTTTAAGCTTAAACATTGCCGAACCCGAAATGCTTTAGGAACAGACATGCACAGTACTTGTTATTGTTTATTGATTGATTGATTGATTTAACTTTGCATCAGCATCAATGGCTATTCAGGACAGGAGCAAGGTTACATCTCTACTAGTCACACTTTCATAGAGGGCCAATTTAGTGCAACCAAGTAACCTAACATGTATTTGGACTGTGGAAGGAAACCGGAGTACCCAGAGTAAACCCTCCTGGACACCGGGAGAACAAAAACTCCTCACAGACTGAACCCAAGGTCAGGATCAAACCAGGGATCTCTGGAGATGTGCAGTGACCTCGTTAACCTCTTCTCTTGACGCGCAAGGGTTTAGCCTTCCACTAATTGTGAATACTGAGTAAACAGGTTTTATGTTCTTTTCTCAGAACAGGACAGTGTTGAAATGATTGTCTGTGGTAATCGGATAATGCAGACAGTTACATCTTGTTGCTTAATTACATTGCACAGTCTGCAAAAGAAGCAGACATTCCAAGTTCAGTTTTTTTCGCAACATCTTTCTTGTTGAATATACAGTGGTACCTCGGTTCTCGACTACCTGGGAACGTGTCAAATTTAGTTCTTGACGCATTTTGACTTGTAATTGTTTGTCTCAGTTCTCAGCACTCGGCACACTTGCTTAAATTTGTATGAGTCGAGCCGCGTGACTCGTTTCAGACTGAACTTTATCCACAATTCACGATTCAATACACAGTGATTCAGGATCATAATAGCTCTTGCTCAGGGAAGATCTCTGCGCTGTTTATCGTGTTTTCTTTATTTCTACAACTACAGTACTGTATTCTTAGTGCAAATAAGTCTCCATAAGTCCTAAAAAGATTAGTTTATAAGAGCCAGTCCAAAGAAAAACAATAACTGAATGCTCCAGAACACAGGTTGTAGTTAGCTTAGCAACTAGCGCCCTGAGTTCATCAATAGAGTAAGTGTTTTACGTTTCACTTTCAGTCCATTACTCACTAAATTACATGAGATTTTTCAACACTTTATTGTAAAATAATAAGCATTAACTTACTTCTCATGAGGCTGAATCTCCATCTACAGGCGCCATAATGCAACTGCAGGCATTTAAGGTGACCGGAAAACGCGAATAAGAAGCCAACTTCAGCCTGGTCTCCTTTAAGATACACCAAACACTTGTTAAACTCCTCATTTCATGATACATTTCACTCATGATGGATTTGTCCCTTTATAAATCAGGGAGCACCTGTACAATACAACTCCATTAATGTATATAATGCCTTATACAGTGTGGATTTTCTGGGGTTGGAACAGATTAATTTATTATACTTTAAAGAAAAAATTTGCTCTGTACTTGTTTTTGTAACGTTTTTGGTCCTCGACAAGCCTTCTGGAACGAATTAACAACGAGAACTGAGATACCACTATAATACATTGCCAACAGTTGGACACCCAAAAACATTGGCATTAGTAGAAGTTGCCTCACTTCTGCTGCTACACCAGGCTTTCTAAGAAGGCTTGTCATTAGATTTTGGATCATGACTGTGAGGTTGGGCACTGATGATGGACAATAAGCCAACAATTGAATGCCAAGTCTGAATTCCAATTAATCTCCAAGGTGTCTAATGGAGTTAAGATCAAAACTCTGTGAACGTCAGCCAGGCTCTGCATCAAAGTTGGCAAGCCATTTCTTTATGGACTTTGTGTTTTGAGGACAGGGCAGAAAGTGGATTAACTGGCTTGTTAGGAAGGTGGAAACATATAAAAGTCTCATATTGAATCATTGAGATATTCAGTACAGCCAGTTCCACTGCATCCATTTGTCTGTATGCATCCTGTGTGGCACAGTATGAACCTGTGAGCAGTGTGGCTGAAATAACAGGGATTAATCTAGAACTAGAGGGGCTGTCTAAATACTTTTAGAATAGACATGTGTATATCCACACAAGTATATGATGTAAGCAGGAAGGGTGCATTTGTTGATTAGTCTCAGTAATAAATACTCTCCATAACAGCATGGTTCAGCAGATGATACAAATAATAAACAAGCCAGGGGCATGATCAAACCCACTTTACTGGCACATGCCCCTAGTAATATGTTGCTCTGTCTCAATAAAATGGCACTGGTAAAAAGTCAAATTTATCCAGGATTGCTGAGCAGAACAACAGAATACGCCACACAAATTCACCACAGGCACTACATTTCCTACATTGAGACTGTGGTAGCCTAGCGGGTAAGGTACTGGACTATGGACCAGAAGGTCTAGGGTTCAAATCCCACCTCTGCCAAGCTGCCACTGTTAGGTCCTTGAGCAAGACCCTTAACTCACAATAGCTTGGATTGTAAGACTGTACCAATTGTAAGTCGCTCTGGATAAGGGCGTCTGCTAAATGCTGTAAATATCAAATTTCCCATTATGCTCCAGCAGTAATGATCACTATATATTAAATCCCTTAAACTATTTAGTGTTTAACCAGCTTTTTCAGCACAGTTATGCCCCTATGACTGATTGGCAGCAGAGCGTTACAGCTGTGCCCCTCTAAATCCTGTGGGCCACCCTAGTTCAACAAGAAGTCTAGAAACGCGTCTGAAACAGGCTATTAAATAACTGACAACATGAAGACACAGACGCACGGTTCGGTTCCTAAATAACGTCCGACGTTCTGCAAGTAGGTTAGGGTTAGTTAAAGGCCAGGCCAAGTGCGCTATGCGACACTTTTAGCTCAAATATCCCAGGAGACGCAGGCTGTAGTTCCCTGGACGCACTGAGCTTTATATAGCACACGGCGAAACTGCTTAAAACGCTTTATTTCTATACAAAACAAGTCTCTGGTAATCCTGCTGCATAAGAACCGCCCATTCAAGGTCAACAAACTGATCTATACAACGGCTCAAAGTAAACACAACACACTCACGCGCACACAGTGTGCAAAGATACAGGACGTATGCATTTAAAGCTCCACATGTCGATACGTTTAACATATTGGGATCTGTCTGAAGGGAATATTTCATGCATCCTCCACTAATCCTCGCCTGCACCGCCACTCAGCCGCAAACATATGCCAGAACATGCACGTTTATCCTGCAGGTGTAAACTACACGAAACAAACTTTACCTTGTCGTTCACCTTTCTAGGACTCTGTAAATAAGCCTATTTCTGAATGATCGTCTGCGTATTGACAATAAACCCGCTACCCGAGGTCGTGTCAGCAGTTGCTTCAACAGCTGATTGACTGCGGCGCATGGACGAAGAACAGGAGGATCATGGGAATTGTAGTGTTTTCACCTGGAACAGCTCGGAGCGCCGCTAGAGTGGTTTGTAACACGGGAAGAAAGTATTTACGTCGAGAATGGTTTAACATTTTAACACATTCTCCCTTATTATTAATCTAAAATAATCTATAATGACAGTCATTAAATGTTATCAGCATTCTGGCTTGACTGTTTGTCTGATCCGAGACGAAGCAGCTAACATGTCTGTTTGTCATTGATTTGTTTTGCTCCGTTTCATGCTTTTTAATATACCTACACTGTATGAGATAACTCCACCATCTCAGGCAACTTGACGACCTGAATCTGAGTGTCTGGAGCTGTGAGGTGACAGCACTAACCACTTGCATCACGGTGCTGCCTATTTATATTAGCAGTAGTTTATATTGTATTTCGTATTTAAATGTATTATTAGTTTTTTTTAAGTATGTTTTCTTTCTAATTTTTTGGTCAGTTCAGCTCTCTTTATGGGTGGCAGGGTGGGTAGCATCGCCGCCTCACAGTAAGAAGGCCCTGGGTTCAATCCCAGGGTGGAGCGGCCTGGGTCCTTTCTGTGTGGAGTCTGCATGTCCTCCCCGTGTCTGCGTGGGTTTACTCCGGGTACTCCGGTTTCCTCCCACAGTCCAAAAAACTTGCATGTTAGGTTAATTGACTTCAATAAATTGGCATTGATTTGAGTGTATGAGTGACTTGCCTTGTGTGTGTCGCTGAACATGGCCACTGATGCTGATAGCGACGTTAAATAAATGGATAAACGTAAACAGCTCTCTTTATAAGTATTATTCTTAATTAGAAGTAATTATTATCCTTACTTTTTACACAACATACGGTATTATGAGCCACAGACATGTTGTTTTGTGTAGAAGAATCAAAAAGCATAATATTCCCACATCACAATTGATTAAAATAGTTAAATAACTAATAGAGATAAAAAATTCTATAAACTAAAACAAAATTTTATTTTAATTTTGGCTTAGCCATTATTTATTTTTATGTATTTTTAATATTATTTAAATAATTACTTATTGGTGGCACTGTGGTCACCTCACAGGTCTAGAGATCCCCAGTTTGATCAAGGCTCGGACTCTGATTGTGTGAAGTTTGTATGTTATCTCTGTGTCTGCCTGGGTTCTTGGGTTCTTAGGTTTCCTCAGACATTGCATTAGGTTACTGAGAGAACTGAAGAGACTGTGTGTCCAGCAATTCTGAGCTGAATACAGTGGGTACGAAAATGGATGAACTTATTGACAGACTGAACATGCTGTATTTATGGTTTTTTATTTATCTTTGGTAAATACACTAGTGTTGGATATAAATATTTATTCAACCTGATTCATGAACCAAAATCTCATGTACATGTTTGGTGTTTTTCTTTTTGAATTCAGCTTAAGCTAGACTTTATAGAGTGAAAACAATAGTCATAAATGTCAATAATGAAGTTGGATTTATTTTGCTTTAAACATGTGTATACATTTAAATAATATAAGATTACAGGAATTATGTCAAATAAAATGTTTCTTGGTTATCCAATACGAACATATGGTAAAACAGTGGCTAAACTAAAATTGGTTAAAAAGTTGGTTATACAGATAAATAAATGAATGATTTTTAACCATATGTTGACCACTGAACTCTTATGAATTAAGAAGTATTTAAAAACGCTGAAAGAAATACAGTTGCAGAGAGCATCAATGTTATTTTAAATCCAGGAAACCCCATGCCAAATAGAATCATGTAAAAATAAGGGAAAAGTGCAGAACGTTGCCGTGGAAATACAAATATTAGCCTACCGGTTACCAGCAGCTTGTTTATTTGGTAACAATAACGAGCACAAGAGCTCAATGGACAATCTTCCAGTCTGCACTTCAGTTTAAATTGTAGTACTCTTAGCAGGTGGATTATGTGTTAAAACGACGAATCCTTACCGCAGTATGAAGTGTATTGGAGTCCTATGTGTATCTTCGTATGTATAGTTTTGTCTCTGTCTCGAGTTCAGGCCCAGTCGCTCAAGTTGGAGCATTAATTAGACTTTATGTGAATGAATAGGAAAACCGAAGGATTTAAACTGCAGACTACATATCCCAGAATACTTGATCCCCCCGACCGCCTCACTCACAGGTGTTTTATTATTATTGCTGAAGATGTGCCCCACTGCAACCTGACTCCGGCCGTGGTCCTCCAATCCGCACACTAACCTAAAACAAATATTTCAAATAGTTACAGAGTTTCTACAGCCTACTTAATCAAAACGTCAAAAAACATTATTAGAAACTGAAATAAAACAACAGACTACAATTAGGTAAACTAAGCTGAACTAAATCTGATGTATTCTTGACATTATTTTAAGCTACCCTATATGACGTTTTAAGTAAAAAAAGGTAAACTAAGCACAATGCCCCACTTCCCTAAAAGTAGGCTACATAAAAAATTTATAGTATAATGCAGGGGTATTATCAGACTCACTATACTGGGGCATGTGCACCAATAAATGTTACTGTGCCCCCTCTAAAATCACAGCAGATTTTTTCCCAAAGATTGCTGAGCAGAACTAGCCCACAGGCAATCCCAAGCAAATTCACTACAGGTAGCCTACTACATTTCCCATAATGCACCAGCAGCTTTCCAAAAAGCTTGAGAGGCTAAGGCTTTTAGTCAGAGTCAGATTTTTTTTCCTCATGGACTAGTAGGCATATGCAAATATTTAAAAGAAAGGCAGCCACTCTGCAGACGAGGTAATGATAGCTTAAAAACTTAAAGCTTAAATGTGTTCTTGATTGCATATCCATGGCAGAGAAATGCTCACTAGTGTTAAATTACTTGACCTAGTTAGTGTTTAACAGGCTTATTATTACAGATAGTTGTAACCCTATGACTGACAGGCAAGCAGAGGGATACAGCCGACCCTCTAAATTCTGTCTTCCACAGTACGACAAGTATGGACAGGTATGGACTGTGGTAGCCTAGCGGTTAAGGTACTGGACTCTGGACCAGAAGGTTCAAATCCCACCTCTGCCAAGTTGCCACTTGACCCACAAGTTGCCTTGACCCACAATTCCTTGGATTGTAAGACTGTATCAACTATAAGTTGCTCTGCTAAGGGCATCTGCTAAGTGCTGTAAATGTAAATGTAAGTATGCTGGTCTAAATGCCATATATTGCATTATAAAGTTAAAGCAGATGTAATAAATGTAGAGGAAAACAGAAAGAGAAGTTGAAGGTTAAATAATATAATGTCATCAGTAATATTACCAATATCTACAATTTATAAGATGGATACATACTATTTACTGCTTATTGTTAGAAGTAATAACTCAACAATCGGACAATCATGTTAATATTTGTGTTACAATTGTATTGCCTTTTTATTCGTGGATATTTTAATCTGTATTTTTTTAAATATATATAAAAAATGTAATACAATGTAATGAAAATCCTTTTTATAAATGTGATGAAAATCCTTTTATAAACGTAAAATCCTTACAGACAGAACTGTGACAGTACAGCTATTGATACTTCAGTTACTCTGTAGTGCGGACTGTGCGGATTGGGACGTGCCCAAGTTTCAGTTTGAGTCGAGCGGTCACACTGACGCGATCATATTGATAGCATAGAGTGTTCCTGCTGTGGCACAGAGAACCGTTCGTATAGCTTTAACTTAGATTAATAATTTATTATGTGGAGTTTTTCTTATCGCTTGTCGTGCCGTTAAGTGTGCGCTCGGAGCTAGTTGGCTAACTGCCTAGCTGTTCTGCTCAACGGCTTGCCCTCCACTCACACGCAGGCCTAGCTTAGCTTAGCTAGCTTTCGGTCTTTATTTCTGTTTATAGCTAATCGACAAGTGCGTTTGCAAAGTGACAAGTGAAGACTCGAGAGGACATGGCGGACGAGAACGCGGTTGTAATGCAGCAAATCATGGACAGGTATGTAAAAGCAAGCGAATGGTTACGAAATCAGTAACTGCTCGGCTAACGTGCTAGTAGTGATGGGTGATACTGCACAAATGTCACCCAGATACATTTACACGATGCTCGATATGTAGCAGTGCATTTAGACTAAGCCTACAGTGGAGCGAAATTGTATAAAAAACCCGTAAGGTTTCACTATGGATTTGTTATGTACAAATACCTGTTGCACAGTTGATTATAATCGTATCTTCTTTCAGACCGTGTTCATGTATGTATCTCTATTTGCAGAGTCTGTGTCTTTCAAATTGTTACTGAAATAAATGAGAAAAATATCAGTGAATCTCACTGAAGTTCGTTTAGTCTGAAGAAAATCTTGTGAACAGGTAAAAGTGGTAAAATAAGGATATTTTTCCTTATATGTGACACACGTGTGTTATTTCTTCAGAGAATGGTCCTAAAAAGAGAAAATATCCAGTGATTGGCAGTTTTCTAGGCTTAAATGCCTTGTTCAGGTCAGAGGACAATGGCCAGACTGATTTGAGCTGATAGAAAGGCAACAGTAACTCAAATAACCCCTTATTAATGGTGTGGGGGCACCTTCTACCCCTTAATATAATTTGAGCATTTCTTAAATGCCATTGTGGTGACATTACATTTACAGCGTTTAGCAGACGCCCTTATCCAGAGCGACTTACAATTGATACAATCTTGCAGTCCAAGCAATTGTGGGTTAAGGGTCTTGCTCAAGGACCCAACAGTGGCAGCTTGGCAGAGGTGGGATTTGAACCCTGGACCTTCTGGTCCAAGTACCTTAACCACTAAGCTACCACAGTCCCATGACTGAGTCTCACATGAGTATTGTTGCTGACTACGACCATCCCTTTAAGACAATCTACTGATGGCTACTGCCAGTAGGATAACGCACAATGTCACAAAGCTCTGATCATCTCAAACTGGTTTCTTGAACATGACAATGAGTTTTTCTCAAATGGCCTCCACAGCCACCAGATCCCAATCCAGTAGAGCACGTTTGGGATGTGGTGGAATAGGAGATTCACATCCTGGATGTACAGCAGACAAATCTGGAGCAACTGTGTGATGCTATCATATCAATATAGAGCAAAATCTCTGAGGAATGTTTCTAGCAACTTGTTGAATCTCTGACATAAAGAATGATGGCAGTTCTGAAGGTAAAAGGGAGTCCAACCCGGTACTAGCAATGTGTATCTAATAAGGTGGCCAGTGAGCGTATAGTCACAACACTTTATGAACACCGTACTATTACTGGGTACTCTTTTTCTCTCAGATCGGCCTCACTTCTTTGTGGCATGGATTCCACAAGCCCATTCCTTTGAGATTCTTCTCATTGTTGACATGATCACACAATTCCTACAGAGTTTTGTACAACGTGAGGTGCATTGTGAGATGCCTTTCTGCTCAACACAATTGTGCAGAGTGATTATCTGACTGTAGTCTGTACTGTCGTCTTTCTGTCCGGTCAAACCAGTCTGGCCATTCTCCATTGACCTCTCTGATAAATAAGCTGGTTTCAATTGCAGAACTGCTACACACAATGTCTTTTGATGATCCCTCTTGGCTGTGTTTCCTACCAATTCTCCTCTTTCTAGCTATGCTGCTATAGCTAATGCTATCCAGAGCGACTTACAGTTGATACAGTCTTACAGTCCAAGGAATTGTGGGTTAAGGGTGTTGCTCAAGGACCCAACAGTGGCAGCTTGGCAGATGTGGGTCCAGAGTCTAGTAGCTTAACCGCTAGGCTACCATAGTAGCTTGATAACAGTGACCGGCTCGAAGGAAGGTGCATTTTGGGACTGTGGCGGCACGGTGGTTTAGGTACTGGATTTTGGGTTGGAATGTCCAGGGTTCAAATCCCACCTCTGCCAAACAGCCACTGTTGAGTTCTTGAAGAAGACCCTTACCTCACAATTGCTTGTATTGTATTATTGTACAACTAACAATAAAACATCTATTGATAGACTGCCCGGCAACAAACGACACCAGGAAAAAATACTACAAAGATGACAATTTGAAAGATCTGTTTGAATGAAACCCCCCCGGCAAAGATCCTTAACTTTTTGGACTACCTAAAAGTCAAAGATCTACTAAAGCACAATTGCTGATCCATCCTTTTTGATAGGAACAGAAATGTTTTAAACCTGTGCAATGCCATGTAAATAGCCTGCTCTTGCGGCACAGCACAGAGCGTAAAACCCTGTGCTAAATGCTGTAAATCTAAACAATCAAGCCACGGTCAAAATCACTGAGATCACATTTGTTCCCGATTCTGAGATGAACATTACCTGAAGCTCTGTTCCATATCTGTATGATTTTATGCATCACACTGCTGCATTGGCTGATTAGATAATTAAATGAATGAATGGTTGTACCTAGTAAATACCCGCTGGAATAATATATATTATGTGGTCAAGACCAACTTTCCGGATGTACCTCATTTTGAGAAATGTTCTTGCATAGTTCTTCCCATTCAAACATCTTTAAAATCCTGCTGACTCTTAATGATATCAGCATAATATTGGACTTCCTTAGTATCTTTACTGGTTATCTCTGGATTGGGTGGGTTTTTGGGTCTCTCTACCATGTTGTGCATGTGCACTTGTTATGGGCGTTCCACTATTCAGGTTACTTACTTAAGTAGAAAGAGCAAGGAGTCCTCTGTCTCACACCTTCCGCTACTTTATTACTAGCCACTGCATGAAACACAAGTTTAACTGATTGAAGGGAAGTGGGGGTTGGAGGTTGCGTCAAAAAGATGTTCAGAACTGTATGTACTGTTCTGAATGTCTCCCTACACTACTGATATCTCCCTTTGATTTGTCATATTGAATTTTTGTATTGTCATTGTAGTTGTTTCTGTACTGGCTTACGATGTTTAAGTACCTCGTACATTAACGGCGGTAGTTTGGATAGGAGGGTTCGGAAGTTTTTGGTGCACTGGTTCTTTGTTGTCATTAGCATTGTTTGACTTCCTGATTGGATGTCTGATTCATAACCGTGACAAAAATGACAACACACCTGTTGCGCTCGTGGAAATCAAGACCATCTTGACCAGTCAGTCAGTTGTGTGTTCCCATGAGTCACAATGTCACTGCAAAAACATTGACACCTGACGGCACTCCTAGCACTCAGGAAAGTACATAGCTCTGGTAATGTATTGCTGATGCTGATATGTCCATATATCTACTGGCCCTCATGATTGGATGATGGGACGCTATCACACTGAATATGTTTCATAACTAGGGCCCTATGAATTCATGTTTTTTTTTTCCCTCCTTTTTTCGTTCCAGTAAACAGTAACAAATTAGCATATTTGTATTTTATGAAATTGCTGCTATAACATTCAGCAACATCAAAGATGAAATTCGTGGACGTTGTTAAAACAAGGATGGTGCATATTTTCTAACTATAAATAAAAGTGCAATTTATTACTTAAATACTTAAATTACAATAAACCTAACCATTTAGCAACGTCCATAAATCTTAAGGTTACTGTTGTGCCCTGTATTTTGCAGAGATGCACCGATTGCACATAATCTAATAGTTCCTCATCGTCGACAAGTGTCAGCACCGGTCTCATAACCAAACGTGAGTGGCTGAGCTGTGTTTAAAGCTCCATACATTAACCGAATTAGTGAAAGCACTGTGCTGTTCATGTGTTGCTGTGGTTGTGCCACAGTTAAATGTGACCGGCAATAATCAGTTTTATTACACTGATGTGATTCTTCATATCGCTGAAAGTCACAGAGCCTTACATAACCGATCCTACAAGTAAGCTGATGATTCACAATAATGTGTTTAGCCATACAGTTGTGCAGAATGATTGAAACGCTGACGATCCAGTTTGAATTATGAGGTGAACATGGAATTGTGGGGAAAAATGTTTTACAGTATTTTACAAAATGAATTGATATACATTTTTCTGATACCTCATGCAGCAGTGTGTGGTTTTATTGAGGCTTAAAAAAAAGAGGCTACATTTGCATACAAAGTGCAAAAGAATAAAATCATTCTGCTTGCACTTCCAGACTGGATTGTTTATATGTGCACTAAATGTAATCCGATCCAAAGCTGTGTGCATTTGTGAAATGCTGTTGACTGTAAATGTTTACTGTAAATGTAACCATACCAACGTGAAGTACCTGAATATTAGGCATGTTACCTGAATTTTCAATCTCCACCCTTATGGCTGCTTGTACTAAAAATGTGATGTTAAACTGAAAGAGTTAGAATTTATACCCTGCAATAGTCTTAGACGTATTCTTGAGAGAACCCTCATGATAATTCTTCCAAAAACTGGGACTGTGGTAGCCTAGCAGTTAAGGTACTGGTATATGGGCCAGAAGATCCAGGGTTCACATCCCACCTCTGCCAAGCTGCCACTGTTGGGTCCTTGAGCGAGGTCCTTAACCCACAATTGCTTGGATTGTAAGATTGTATCAATTGTAAGTCGCTCAGGATAAGGGTGTCTGCTAAATGCTGTAAATGTAAAAACGTAATTATCGCAAACCTATTAGTGCTCCATCCTGCTTTCCAGTTTAAAGTCAAGTCAGATTTATTTATGTAGCACTTTTTACAATGGAGCATTGTCTCAAAGCAACTGTACAATTTTGGATTATCTCCTAATATCTACGTCCAATCCCAAATTGAGCAAGCCTAGGGCGACAGTGGCAAGGAAAAACTCCCTAAGTGACACAGTCTTTTGAAGACTGACTTTTTGGAGCAGTGGTGTTTATTTAGTTCAGCTTGTCATGATCAAGTATTTCATGGCCATTATTTTTCTATTTATCTTGCTTATTTAATGATTCTCCCCCATTCAGTCAGATTCACTCAATTCCAAGATGTTGAATTAGCAATTAATCTATTATTAAAATGCATATGAATGAGACTGTGGTGTCTAGTGGTTCAGGACTATGGACCAGAGGTCCAGGGTTTAAATCCGATACTGTTGCGTCCTTCAGCAAAGACGTTAACTCACAATTAAGCTTGGGTTATGGGAATGCATCAATGCTCTGATAAGGGTGTCTGCTAAAGTACATAACTGCAATGTACCTATAAATGTAGGAGTGAGACAAAACCGACGATAGACTTGAGTCCAGATATTCACGTGTATAATTCTGGTCAATGAAACAGTGGATATTGAAAATATCGTTGTAGTGCCAGAACCCTACTTCATTTTGTTAGTAAAGCATCATCGTGCGATCTGATGCTGTTTTTCAAAAAATTAGCATGGATGTTGAGTTTAGCTGCACAGTTATGTGCAGAATTATGAAGCTAAATGATATTAGGTTCCAAATTTGATTGCATTTCCCTGATATGTAATTACAGTCTAGGCACTCAGCTGGCACAGTGGGCAGTTCTGTCGGTCCTGGTCTGGTCAGCTGTCATGCAGGCATGAGTCACTGTGTCTGAGGGAGGGGAGACCAGTCAGTATGGGACAGTGGGGGGTGCAACCGTGCTGCAACCGGTACACCCGCTAGTGGTCGAACGATATGGGTTTTTTAATGGCCGATATTTGGAGAGCAGGGTGATCTATGGCTGATATATAATGCCAATATCATATTTTTTTGCAGCTGATTAAAGTAATAAGAAATGACACACAATATGAACTTAAATGAACATATTTAAGCTAGTCTTTTTTCTAAGTTAAGAAGTTTAATTGCTCTAAACGCCAACATTTATTTGCAGATAACAGTATCGTCTTATTTCTGGGGAAGAAAAACAAAAATGTGTAAATACTTGCAAAAAATAAACAATGTTAGAGTATTACACATGATAGCAGCATCCTTTTGGTTTTAATGCCAGTTATCAGCAACCAGTTTTAATGCTGGAAACAGAGTTTTAAGCTTCTCATTAATTGCTCTACCCTCACTGAATTTTCACCACTATTTTCAAAATGGTATTAATTGGTCTATGACTAACTCCTACACAGCCTTGTGTTGGATTGGTGCCCTTTTAGGGTACATGCTCTTTTGTGCCTGGTGAACTCTTGGATAGGCTTCAGACCTGAGGGCACAAAACAATCTTAATTACAATCAGTAATTAATAATTAAATCGTGGCTAGCACTAAATTATCATAGGTGTGTATACGACCAGCATTGTGGATAATCCCCTAGAATACAGTGATGGTATTTGTTGAACAATAACAAGTCCTCTTTCATTTAATCTTTTCCATGTTATGATCTACCTTTTAAAGGCATGTCTGCTCCTCCAAAGCTCCTCAGTGCATCTGTCTGTATTAAAACCATATCTGGAAGATTAGGTCCATTTTGATTGGCAGAATAATTGGAAATTCTCATTAACTCTGTGTACATTCGTTGTCCTGGTATGCTTTGGATAATAAACCTGTGACTATCATGTCATTTATTGGCCTGCTTTATACCTTGGCTTGAATCATCTTTGACATGCTTTGGTGTACTGACTGACTGGCTGATTTTGGTGGATTGCTTCTCCCCTAAGCAAGGGTCTGAGATCATTGTGTAGGCTTTTTCCTGGCAAGCCTTCAGAATAATCTGTAGGCATGGAGGTGCTGTCTGGTGGTAGTTTTGAAGATTTTATTTGATCTGTAACACTCCAGCAATGATCTTTCTTTTTTTTTTTTTTTAATCTCTAACCATCTTCCTCACTGTGCATTGGGGCAAAATAAACTGCTGTCCTTGTCCAGGCAAGTTTGTCACAGTTCCATTTGATTAGAACATTTGTAGATATGGGCATTTTCAGGCATGTTTCTTATGTCCATTCCTTGTCTTATGAAGGTCAACACACTTTAATTTGATGGTGTGTTGCTCTTGTCTTATGGTGAGAATGAAGAGAATTGACTGTTACGTCCATATATATGTACCCATATTCAGGAGGTTGGATTAATTGAAATTAAAATGCAGAAACTATTAGCTCCCGTTTATTTTCTGGAGTGTGTAATTATACAGGACTATAGATGCACGATCGATCGGCCGGTTTTCAGCGTGATCGTTGATCTGTCTCGTAGCCGATTGTGTCGGTCACATTAGCCTACACTTGTGACTCAGAGAGCGGCACAACACAGCCAGACACAACGGCACCAGTTGCTTTGCCTAACCTTTATCTGAGTTTCAGTATGTGTGGAAGGAAACTTTAAATTAAAACAGTTAATGCTCTGCCGCTTTTTGTTTGTTTTCCCGGTCCCAACGTTTAGCTCGGCTCGGTGGTTGTTTATTTTTGGGTGCTGTGCGTGTTGGAACAAAAAGTCACAGGATGTTACAAGCAATAGGTCTGCATCTTCTTTGAAATTCTGTATGTGCTGTAATTAATAATTCTTAGACCGAAATAAATCGAATTGGCTCAAAATCAAAATGTGATATTTAAAAAAACAATCGGAAATGACAAAGACAGTGCAATTGGTGACATCTCGTAATACAACCCAGTCACATTTTGTTGATTTCCCTTACTGCAAACAAGTGTGCGACTAATTCAGAAGTCATCACGGTCAAACATCTGTTCGTGCACTTGGCTCTATTCACTTCTCGTTTACATTAACAGTGGTCTATTTTATTGTAATTTTTTACTTTGCCACTTCAAGCCTTTGCTTACACTGCTGTCAGTTCACATTCAGTTGTGCAGGATGATGGGCTTGTTATTCCATATAAAATGTGTTGTGTTTCTTTCTTCTGCTCGGTTCTCCCTTTATCAGGGGTCACCACAGCGAGTTAAAAGTTCCACCCTCACCTGTCCTCCAATCCTCTACCCTAACCCAACTCCCTGCATATTTTCGTTTACCCAACAATAACTCCTCTTTGTCTTCCTCTCCGCTCTCTTGCCTGGCAGCTCCCATCTCCAACATCCTCCTACCAAATATCCCACTAGCCCTCATCTGCACATGCCAAACAATCTCAGTCTTCCCTCTCGAATTTGTCTCCCAATTTTCACCTGTGCTGTCCTTCTGATGATTCTCATTTCCTAATCTGGTCACCCTAGACCACTCCTAAAGAGAACCTCAACATCGTAATAAAATGTGTGTTGTTTATAGGACAAAAACAATTCTTTGCGCCATGTTGACTATCAGAAATGGTCTTGTGCTTCAAGTATACAATTTAAAGCGGTATATTTGAAAAGACGGATGTTGCTCAAAAGATGGCAGTCCTCAAACAATGGGACTGTAATTGGTTGCTGTAAAGACAGCTCGACAGTTACTTATTCAATATTTGTGAACTAAACCATCGTGCAGAATATGAATATTATAACAACTTTGGCAGTCAGCGTCCACGACAGGCCAAAAACAGCTGCAGTACCAGCGCAAAAAAAACACGCAAGCAAATGTGAAAAAATGTTGAATACTGTAGACACGAAGATATACACTTACCCAGTTTAATTATCATTATTGTTAAAATCAAGAAAAATGCAGAGATCTAGTTTGTCCATATCACATGGACCTTGTCAGCAGTACTACCTTAATACACAGTTTGTGCGCTAAGTGGTTTTCCACAAAAAATAAGGAAGGAATGCGGTGTATAGGAGCACACCAGTGTTTGTCAGGTCACTCAGTTCTGTCTTTTGTGAGGAACAGACTAGGCCTAATGAAAACTGGGTGCTTTGGCTGGTTGATGCTTGAAGACAAAGCAGCTTAATTCTTGAGGCTACAAGCTTCACCTGTCTTGGCCACCACCCTACATCCCCAGAAGTACAGTGAGCAAGGGACACAGTAAAGTGCCATTTGATTTGAATGAGTGCTACGGGTTAGGTTGCAGCAGTTAAATTCAGCATTTCCTCGTTGTGCTTCACTGTGTTCTAGTGGTAAGTTATTATTTCCCTGTCAGTGCATCACCTGAATGACCTTAAAACGTTAGCTGACAAGACTTGTAATGGTGTCTTAATGTCAGATTCACCCATTGTAATGCAAAACAGGGTATTTTGCTCTTTGATAGTGATCTTGGGGCAATCTGAAATTTTTAACAGTTCAATTGACACACTAAGCACAATTGTGGACATTTATTGACAGTGTAATTCCTTTTACTGGCCTGTCTATGTACGTTAAATTTGCTGTTTTCAGTGCGGCCATTTAGGTGTATAGTACTGTGCAAAAGTCTGAGGCCACCATTAGATTTGTTGTTCAGCAATGGTCTACTGATCATATTCAACATATTGTGGGTGATGGACCCAAAGATTTCACAACCAGGACTGTCACTCCATAATACTTCATTCCAATATTTGTGAGCTTTAGAAATAACTTGGTCTTTTGAGAAAGTGGTTTCTTGGCCACTACCCTAATTACCCACTAATTAGGGGCTGTGGTAGCCTAGCGGTTAAGGTACTGGGCTATAGACCAAAAGGTCCAGGGTTCAAATCCCACTTCTGCCAAGCTGCCACTGTTGGGCTCTTGAGCAAAGCCCTTAACCCACAATTGCTTGGATTGTAAGACTGTACCAATTGTAAGTCGCTCTGGATAAGGGCTAAATAATGTAAATGTACCTAATGTACCCTTCCAAAAAGATTCTTCCTGATTAAACCTTTTCAAACCATGGAAGGGTAAACTTGGCATCCTGATGAAGCTGCCAGATGCTGCTATTAAGTGTAAAGGGAGGTCACACTAAACACTGCCCACCGTAGCCTATGGAAGCTGTTTATTTCTGTTTTTTTTTTTTTTTCTGTCAGTTTTTTTATTCTGCCCACAATTTTTCTTTCTTTTCTGGTTGTGTTCTAATACAAGACTGAGAAATAATTACATATAGTTGTTGTACCACTGCTAAAACAATGGTATAGCTAATCTGATGGTGGCCGTAGACTTTTGCACAGTACTTTATATATAATTGTATGATACCTAGGTCCTCATGTGAAATGAGACCCACCATGTCCTTGTAGGTGGTGTTTAGCTATGTGGAAAATTCCAGGTGCCAGCTAATGGCGACAGTAAATGCTACCATTACTACCACACCAAAGTAGTAGGGAGCAGAATACAAGCAGTGCAGCTGTAGTTTTGTCTGGTGCGTGTACTGCCATTAAAGTGGTGTCCCATGGAATTAATTTTTCCATGATCTAGTTTAATGATATGTCCAAGAATGATAAATCACAGATCGGCCCACCTACAAGGCAAATTAAACAGAAGTTTCATGAAAGTTTGAAAACTAGTCACAATAAAATTATATCCATAGCTACAAATAAATCTTTAATTTCTTAACAGGTGCACACTATTAGTCATTCAGGTGTAGCAACATTTCTGAGTACTATGAACTTTGCTGGCTTTTATAATAAAGCATATCATGACTTTGTCTTTTCACCACTGTGTTTCCCTTTACTTTCTAATTCATTATTGTGAATTTCCATATGTTACAATAGCCTTTATGTATTCATTAAAGTAGCTTTAAAAGACTGTCACTATGGTAATGTTCGGTCAACGTCCATTTTGGTTAACATCCTGTTTCACAGCATGTGATGCATCGTTAAACGACCTCTTGATTAATTTGCTTTGTGATATACTGTTAATACTATGAATTGAGCCATAGTTTATTAGTAACAGTATGGGCATCAATTGTGCTTTTAACTATATATCAGCTTGCAGTTAGTGTAATCCCTAGTGATATCAGAATAAATACTTACATTTATATATGGACATGTGAAGAATTCAGAACTGGCTGTCCTTGGAGCTTAGTTTCTGTACAAGGACATAGTGGCCTGGGACATCCAAGTACATTTTGAAACCGTTGCAAGCCTACAAACTGCACTGAACTCTTTGGTGTAAAGCAATCCAGGAACAGTAAGGTCATTTTAAAAGCAGAGCCATTTCAGTTTTGGGAATGAATGTTCAGTGTAAGCCTGATGACCAATGGCTCAAGGTTAATGGTGATAGATGATCCCTTATAAATGGACAGACTGAAATGTACATTGCTGCTGCCTTCTAGCTGCTGAATCCTCCAGTGGTCAGCCATTTTTGTCATCTTGGGTTGCTTAAATTTAGGTGACTCTTTTGAATGCTGGGTGTAAAATCCCTTTGCAGCAATGAGTTATTGATTTGCTGTGCTTCTTCTCAGCCTGTGTGTGTCACAAGGCTGCACCATGACCTTGTCTGTGTTTTTTTTCCACTGTGAGTTGTTTGCCCCAAGCTCCGTTCTCATATCCTTGTGCTGTAAAACAAACCAGAAAGGTGAACTGAAGACTGGACAGAATGGAAAAATAACCAAGGCTGCTGTTCCAAGATTGTTCTGGAAACACATTGTGCGCACACTTGTTGTGGGTCTGTGCTTTGATGTGTTAGGGAATTGGATTGGCTCATCTTTGTCTGTATTAAAACCATATCTTGAAGATTAGGTCGATTTTGAGTGGCGGAATAACAGGAAATTCTCCGTTACTCTTGGTGTGCTTTTTTGCCCTGGTTTGCTTTGGATAATAAACTTGTGATTATGACATGTCATCTATTGTCCTGGTGTATATCGTCTTTGAATAATCCCTGGTTCTTTGGTTTTCTGACTGGCTGATTTTGGTGGATTGCTTCTCCCCTAAAGCAATGGTCTGCCATCGTTGTGTAGGCTTTTTACTGGCAAGGCTTCGGAATAATCTGTTGCCATGGAGATGGTAGTTTTGGTGACACCCCAAGAAATTTTTACAACTGTTTTTCCTTAACTCTCCAAGGTGTTTTTCTGTGGATGTTTCTTCTTCTTCTGGCTTCTCTTACAACCTCCCTCACTGTGTCTCCATGAATGCTCCGATCAACAAACATAAAACGTAATAATAAAAGGTAGAACATAAATGTAATTAAGAATTTCCGGAGTGGCAATATATCAATATATTTTTATTTATATATTCAGTGTGAGATGAGATAATTCAACCAAAGGTAATTTCTTTAGCCCTGTTTACTCACTTTACCAGGGATATGAATAACTGTGGAGGGCACTGGATCCAGCGATGGAATCATGCAGTCTTACAACTGAGCCTCAGTAAAAAGCCGGGTTAATACAACACAAAAAAGACACACACAAATCCCTATGTCCTCCTTTTGGAGCCTCTTCAGTACATCTTTTCAGCACACGTACTGCCACACCACTCCTTGCAGACCAGTGTTCTGTGTACTATTATAGTGAGGTGAAACAATAAAATCAAGACTGTGACATTGGGGATTGTTCGGCTGCTGCCATTTGCATTTCTAGCTGTCAGCTTAGAACTCTGGTCTGAGCTGATATTGGTCTTACTGGTGTTCGCTATGCTGTCAGTTGCAGTTATTTGTGCAAGTGAATGTGTGAAACCTAATAGCAGAAAGTTTATCAATGCTCTGGTAGAAAGCATGTTGAACATACTGAATTAAATTTACTATTCTTAGTTGTGCTTTAGTAAAAATAAACAATTAATTTCAAACAAATGTGCTTCAGGTCCTCTATTTTGGAGTGCTCAGCTCTCAACTCTGAGACAGATGCTGGCTTTTTGAAGCCCTATCAGTTGGATCAAACAGAAACATAGATTTGTTAATAAAAAAAAAAAAAAAGAAAGAAAGAAAAGAAAATGTTGTGTATGTTTGAGAATCAAGTCAACATAAGAACAAATTCATGGTGGCTCCTGAGCGTAACCACACCAATAACCCATTGCTCTGTCCACAAATGCGTTCAGTGAGAGTGTAATCTCATGATGGCATGAGTAACCGAGTATCAATTTAAAAGGTCTAAATTTAAAAGGTTTAAATAATTTGTCCTAAACTGGTAGATAGTACGTGTTTCCGAAAAGTGTTTTTGATAATCATTATGCATTTGCTCTAAGTAATTGTTTATCTACTTTTTAATATTTAAACCCAGGTGAATGTTTTATGCAATTACCATTTTGTCTTAGCTGATAGTGTCACATTAATAGTTATTAGACTGAACTCTAGAACAACCGAGACAGTCATTTTGAAATTGAGACGTAATAGCCTAGACATGATAAATCACTTATGTCTGTAGATCTGCGACTTTTGTCATACTATAGCAACTTTTAGTCTGTCATTGCTATGAAATTAATATTACAAAGCATACAAATGTTCTTGAAAGGCCATAGCACCTATTTTGACCGTGTACATTATGAACGACATCTTGTCTTTTCAAGCCAGCTGATTTTATCACCATTCCAGCACGCCGGTCGTTATGGCAGTGCAGCTATCGTTTACCTCTGAAAACTTCACATTTCTGATTATACATACAGCGATATAATAAAAAGACTTGAACAGAATAAGATGTCATTCTGAAGTTGGCAAACGAGCTTTGTGCGGATCACATGAAAACAAAGGACGAGCAACTGGCACTCTGTTATCCCAGGCTGACGAAAGCAAATGTAAACTCAGGCTATATTGTGAAAGCAGTTTGTGCGAGTAGTCTAGCTTGAGAGTAGTCTACATTAAAATGACTAGCACTACCTACTTCATTTCATTGATAAATAAATGATCAAAACTTATTGTCTTTCTGATATTTTTATGACCCATTCTAACATAGGAAATACATTTTTTTAAATTTTATGTTATAAGTAAGCTTGAAATTTCTAACTGTCAAAATAGCGTATTTTCCGGACCATAAAGCGCACCGGATTATAAGACGCGATATCAACGATCGGCTGCTAACGGATCTATTTTCATACATAAAGCGCATCGGGTTATAAGGCGCATGAAATGTAACAAAACTCTTCAGTTCCGTTTGAAGCTCACGTTTGGTCTTTATACCTGGCGCATGGGCGTCTTGTCTTCTTGCTTCCCCCACTTCGGGTATCATTGATTGTTAATGTTGATCCCTCTTTCCTCTCGCAGCTGCTCTATTCCCATTTGTACTGTCGTGCTGAGAGCGTTGTGTTTGAAAAAAATAAATCCGCTTCGAAAATGAATGAATGAATGAATGCACGTACCCTAATGCTGAAGCACATACCGTATTACTCTGCGATGCTGCGCACTACGGTGGCCGTGAGCTTCGTAACTTACCAAGGCCGTGCTAAAACATTGTGACAGATCTATGAGCGCCGTGTACCATCTACAATCGGTTCTAGGTCAGAAGGCTCAACCAGAATTAATTCATACATTAGACGCACCGCATTTTAAGGCGCACTGTCGATTTTTGAGAAAATTAAAGGATTTTAAGTGCGCCTTATGGTCCGAAAAATACGGTAGGCGCTATGGCCATTCTAGTAGTTTTTGAATCATGGGCTTTCAGTGAATAGCTGTTCATAAATGTATTATACTGGCACTGAAATTTTAGCCACTGAATATGGTTTTGATTTGAAGTGGCCTGGAACGACACTTGTGGTTTTCAGCTGAAAGCGAAAGAGCACCAGTATTTCTGACCAAAAAAAGGATAACATTAGGCTGAGCTGTAGCCACAAATAGTGACCGTTGCATAGACATAAATGAAATGTCAGAATGTAACACTCTAAAAATCATTTTAATGATTGGTCTGGGCAGACGTGTTCAGCTTGAGAAGCAGCAGATTAAGTGAATATGTTGGCCATGTGGAATCATTTCATGCTCTTTGAAGGCATTGGAGAAGTGATCTGTAATCCCTGTTCTTGCGTTCAATAGTAAATGATCATTTTTGCCCTGTGTAATAAAAAAAAAAAACAAATTAATAGGAAGTATATTTTTGTTCTCAGGAATATTCTCTCTACATTCATGTTAATTTGACATTCTTTCAGCTATTTTTATGCTGTTCTGTGCACCTAGGACTCAAACCGCTAATATTCACGTCTAGGAAAGCCGGCAATGCTGTGCATCAGTGATATTCTGGCTGAACCTCTGGAACCGCATTGCTAATCACAGACACGTGCAGCAACAGATAGCAGCATGGTGCTGGGTGTCACAGGCAGTGAGTGAGAGGTTAAAGTGAGCCGGACTCTATCAGCTTTCAGCATATGGTTGAGAAGAGCTCTTATCAAAGCCTGCCACCCCCAGCTGCTTCCCTCTGCAATGCAGACTTTCATTTTCAGAAAGGAAAGAGAGATGCTTAAATCCTGTCTGACCTTTCGTACCCCTCCCCCCCTTCCCCCATCACCCGCTTTCATTTTCCCCTTTTTTAAACAAGCTGTTGTCTATGCTTGTTTCTGTCCTCAGACACTGTTTACCCCACTGAGTTTGCATGGTGTTTGCAGATATAAAAATGGAACTTCTCTTTAAAGGGGCATATTATTATGCAAAATTTACTTTTGCAGTGCTTGCGCACAACAAACTGTGAAATCGCATAACCCCGTCATTTTTTTGTTGGCTGTTTAGTTTAGAAAACATGGGATTCGACAAGCTGTTTAGATTTTGCTCAGTGTCATGTGTCACACTTCTGGTCATCAGCACAGGTTACGCTAAGAAGAAATTCATCTTTTGGTCAATTAACTTAATCTGAACAAAATGAGGAGAAATCCAACTTTTAATTGAAGTTGATTTAGTCTGACCAAAAAAATCCCTCAAAGATTATTTTCAACGAAACAGTTATTGGCTCTCATTGTATTTAATTCTTAACATACTTTACATCGTCCTTTTGTCAATAAGACATCACTTGGTTGTTACCTGTATTATCTTATAAGGTTGGCGAATACCGAGTCTTAGCAGAATCCATTTTAGATTAATCAGTGTAATAGGACCTCTCTTGTGCACTCTCCTTTGTTAGCTCACTCACTGGAATTCGATGGGGTTTTGGATCAGGGGAACTGAGAAGGAAGCTTTTTTTCCTCTGGCATGCCTTCCACATAATCCTTTGGCATGGAGCAGGTGATGGTAGTTTTGGAGACTTGGTGAAGATGCTAGGGATTGTGGTAGCCTAGTGGTTAAGAAGGTCCAGAGTTCAAATCCCACCTCTGGCTACCTGCCACTGTTGGGTCCTTGAGCAAGACACTTAACCCACAATTGCTTGGATTGTAAGATTGTATAACTTAAGTCGCTCTGGGTAAGAACATCTGCCATATGCTGTAAATGTTCAATGTAAATGCTACTTTTTCTGTACCTCTCCAATTTTTGGGGATTATTATGCCTCTGTTACCAGCCTCTTTACTTTGTGTCGGGGCATTACACACTTGGTTCCTCATCCAGGCAAGTTTATCACAGTTATTGTTATTGCCCTAACTGTAGATATTTCAGGTGAGTATGAAGGTAAACACTTTGCTCTTATTTGAATCCTGTTCTCTTGTAATTCCTATTTTGAAGAATAACAAAAAGAATTGATCTCTGTGTCACTTCATATGTAATCATTGACCAAAAAAAGAACAAATAAAGTACTCAGAAATATCGGATTGCTGCAAAACTTGGCGTGCAACTATGTGTGAATCGTGAGATTAAGGTTTTGGTTTGAGATTTTTTTTTTTTTTTGGGCCATTTTTACCAGGGGTGCCAATAATTGTGAAGAGGATGTATGCACTATGTAGCACAATGCAGCCTAAAACTATCACAATGTTATCGAATGCCCATGTATCACCCAGCCCTAACTCCAGCAGTATTATTTTGCAAGTGTAATATGATATGTTTGTAAAATCTTAATCCTAGCTTCCGAGTTGGGCATCTGAAAAGCATATAGTATATCTGAAAGAACCAGAACAGACGTATACCGGGACTGTGGTAGCCTAGCGGGTAAGGTACTGGACTATGGAAGATCCAGGGTTCAAATCCCATCTCTGCCACGCTGCCACTGTTGGGTCCCTGAGCAAGACCTTAACCCACATTTGCTTGGATTGTAAGACTGTACCAATTGTAAGTCGCTCTGGATAAGGGCGTCTGCTAAATGACATGAATGTAAAAAAAAAAAAAAGTATATCTAGGTGTGCCAGCAACAACCCTTAGAAGTCATTTCATTTCAACAAGTTATGAATTAAATTCCAAAAGTAGTAGAAGTATGAAGAGGTATTAGTAGAGCACTTAACATTGTTCAGAATGAGAGATTAAATTTCAAGTTATCATGACCTAACCTCCCAGTGGGTATGCCTGGCTGGGCAGAGATTGCCTAATTTGCAGTTTTGTAACCAGAATTCTTGCCAATGCTTTAAAGAAGGGAATTTTCTGTGACCAGGGCTTGGACTGTAGTGTTAAGCCTTGTTTATGATCTACTAGTCTAGAAGGCTATTACCTGCTACTCTGTGAGCTACCCAACCACTTAACTTATAATTATAGTGAATTTGAGTGTTTATGTATTTTAGGAGAAAATGAGTGGGAAATGCAGGTAAAGCTTTTAGATCTTTGGGACACGGTGCAAGTTTTCATGATGGACCAATTTACATTTCTGCTGGCTTTGCAGGTGGAACGTGATATATTATGGGTCTTGTGATATTCCCATGTGGGTGGGTGGGTGGATGTGGATGTGTGTGTGTGTTTTGGGGGTTGGGCTGGTCAGGAGAAAGCAGCTGTCTCTCCAGGTCAGATGTAGCCCTATACTCAAGTTCAGGTTCGCTTATGTATGTGGAGGAAAGCTGTTTTTGGACCCGAGATCATTATAAGGATTTTTGTACACACATTGTCACTTTCTGGGTGATTGATCAAAGATATGGTACTCTATATATACTCTATATATTTAGTAGTGGTGTGAGATATTGACAAAAAATGGTATCTCAATGTTAGACAACACTTTGCATTCAGAAATGTCTTTGTAAAAGTCTTGCGTTGTACTAGCTTGTTAATGTTAGTTGTTGCTTACTAATGATGTTACTGGAAATAGCATTGCACAAAATGTAATGTGAGGAAAATGGGTTTTCATTTACTTAAAACTGAAGCATTGAAGTAAAAACTGTGCTGCATAAACTGCAGAAGGTTTCACATTTTGCCACAACAACAGATTTATGGTCAAGCAGAACATCTGAGCCACACCAGTCCTTGACAGTGCATTTCATGGATGAAATATGTCAGCATCTTCATATTCTGCATGGTGGTTAGTTCTCAGATGGTGAGTTCGTTTTCGAGCTGTCTTGAAAGGCAACCATTTTCCCAAATTGCTGTCTTCTGAGCAACATCCGTTTTTTCAAAGCCAAGCCATGGGGAGCCCCCATCTAGGCAATTAGTGTAGACTGCCAGGCTGGTGGTTTTTGTATTTTGTCTCCAGTTTGTTCACCCATTTTTAACTTAAGTCATGCACTTTTTGGTAGAATGCTAGTTCATTTGAAGGAGAAATTAGTCTGTGTTTTCAATCAATGGGATGACAATCAGGTGTGAGTGGGTACCCTGTTTTATTTAAAGAAAAGGGATCTAGCAAAGTCTGCTCTTCACAACACGTTTGTGGAAGTGTATCATGGCACAAAGGAGACTACTGAGGATTTCGGAAAATGTTGTTGATGCTCATCAGGCTGGAAAAGGTTACATAACCATCTCTAAAGAGTTTGGACTCCGCCAATCCACAGTCAGACAGATTGTGTGCAAATAGAGGAAGTTCAAGACCTTTGTTACCCTCCCCAGGAGTGGTCGACCAACAAACATCACTCCAAGAGCAAGGCGTGTAATAGCTGGCGTTTGACACTCACTAATATGTAATACTGGATCATTTTCCTCAGTAAATAAATGACCAAGTATAATCTTTTTGTCTCATTTGTTTAACTGGATTCTCTTTATCTACTTTTTTTTTTGTGTGTGTGAAACTCTGATGATATTTTAGAAAATTCTAAAGACTTTTACTACTAATTTACTACCGTCAAATTAGAAATGCGACCAGGAGTGCTGTAACTTAATTAACATTAGAGCTGTGCTAAAATATGGAAACAGCAATATATAGTGATATTTATTTTCGTGATATACTACATAGATTTTTCATCGATATTTATAAAAAAAAACACATTTTAATGGGGTGTAAATTACAATTTGTTTCTGTAGATGTCGCAGTAGATTTTTGACTCAATTTGTTCACTGAATTATTGATGTGATGTATTAAGATAAATCATATTGTACACCTTAACTTGTATTTCAGCTGTTTTTTATATTTTCAGTGAACTATGTATAATATCGCAATATGTATCGTATCGCAATGTATGGTGATATAATCGTATTATTTTATAGTACCTAATCGGCAGATACTAAGTAATAGTCTTAATAGTAGTACTGTGGCAAAAACATGGGTAAGCTTATCCGTATAGGTGTATGTACATATATATATATTTTTTACCTTTAATTTAACCAGGCAAGTCATTAAGAGCAAATTCCTGTTTTCACTTAAAGGTCTGGCCATTAATTTTGATGTAACTTCCTTAAAGACAGTAGCCTGCGACTACTAACTCGTTCTATTATAATGAAGTAGCAAAGATGACGCTCACCAATATGCGTCAATGGAGCAATTAATATTGTGACGTGTATCGTATCGTGAAGTTCTTTCCAATACACACCCCTAATTGACATGTTTTTCAATTGCAATGTGAGGTAATGGTGTTCCCTCTGACTCTTGATTTCGAGGGTGGATGTAATTAATGGTGGAATGCTTTACTTTATTCAGTCATTCACCTAATGAAACCTGTCAGGCAGGCTGTAGCCAATTCTGACATGCATATACAGAGGTACTATTCATGGAACTTTGAACTCAGCATAATCAGAAGGTGATTTTTCCAACGTGGCTCAAGACGTGGATACAAGTGATATCTCAGTTGTATACAATGTAATATCCCAACTGCTAGATATCACTTGGTTTCCTTTACGTTCACATGGTGTCAAGGACCACCAATGAATTAAAGATCCACCACTTGGCCACAGTCATGTGATTTTCGCCATATTAAAGATGGCATTGTTAAGGAGACTCAAGTACCCCTGTATGTCCTAGATATAAATAGACTTGCACACAAAAGCAAAACGACACTGGTGTGTGTAATGAAAATGTAAACATTAGAGAAATGAAGTGCCACAGTTGAGATGGTGTTATGGCTGTGGTCTCTATGGGTTATATATACCTAATGTGGCTTGTACTGGTGAGTTGTCATGGGGTATACAAAGCAGGCTGTGTAGTTAATCAGGTCAGGTCTGGGACTGTGGTAGCCTAGCGGATAAGGTACTGGACTATGGACCAGAAGGTCCAGGGTTCAAATCCCACCTCTGCCAAGCTGCCACTGTTGGGTCCTTGAGCAAGACCCTTAACCCACAATTGCTTGGATTGTAAGACTGTATAACTTGTAAGTCGCTCTGGATAAGGGCGTCTGCTAAATGCTGTAAATGTAAATGTAAATGTCTGGAGTTTAGTAACAACTTGATGCTTATGGATGATGTAATGTCTGTCTAAAGAGAGTTCCGAACGAAGAAGCCCATTTCACACACACTAACCAGAAATTTACTGGTAAAGAGGTTAAGAGGAAGTCTGCAAAGAGTCTCTGTCTGTACCAGTTCAATCCTTGTACAATTCCTGGGACGGCTTGTGTGAACGGAAGCATTTTGTCGTAATGGGTAAGATGGCTTGACATTGAGGGAGGCACAATGAAGAGACACAGTATAGAAAAGCTAGTAAATGGTTAAAAAAAAAGGGAAAAATGGAACTGTGGGAATGTGTTCGGCAAATGAAGAAGCTGTTGGTCATTTGTTGCCAAGGCCTAAAGACAAAATCAAAACAATGCATGCAAGTTTTCCCAACTCGGCTTGAACAGTAATCTATACAGAATTTGCACAAATACAATACAATTTAATTTATTTTTAACTGTGAATTGTAATCTTGTTTAAATGTACATAATGAAAGGAGGACTAGCTAAGTAGAATTTCATTGTATACCAACGCCTGTCTTACTTTGTGCACATGACAAAAAAAACTCTTGAATCTTAATACATGTTCGTGTTTTTCTCACTACTTGCTTGAACCTCTTGTGATAGTTAAGGTTGCCAAACAACTGCAAATAATCATCTCACCCTGTTCTTTAAGGTCACGACATTGCAAGGGGACATCAAAATATGATATAATACAACATGCACACAAGTGCAACAGCACATATTTTATTGCCTGAATTGAAGCCTATCGGTGAGCTTCTTTGCTACTTCATTATAATAGTAGAAACTTTAGTATTTGCAGGCTACTGTGTTTAAGGAACTTGCATTAAAAATGGAAAGGCAGACTGTCCCGTGCATAGGAAAGCTGTTCTTAATGTCTTGCCCTGGTTGAAATAAAGGTCAAATAAAAATGAATGTACATACACTGATAGGGATAAGGTTACCCCCATGTTTTTTGCCACAGTTCTAACTCTTAATACTTAACAATAGAACAGATCCTACAATTTCAGGAAATCTGTAACATAACTCTGAATACTACAATTTAGAACCCAGATTCCCTCTAAAATGACTTTTTAAAACAGTATCTCTAAACAAATTCAGTAATTCTGTCCTTTCAGTACTAACCCGGAGCTAGAAGTGGGGTGAATGTTTTAAAGATTTTTGATACTACTTGCACTGATTGAAATACCTTGAAATCAATATAAATACCAAAGCTAAGCTAATTGTGACTATAAATGTTAGGTGTCAGGAAGAAATAGTAGCATATATATTTAGTTTGCAACAGAAGTACTCTACTCATAGTTTGTGTTGCTACCCTGAGAGCTCACTGCTGCTTAGAGCTCTGGTTCGGTCCTGCCCTTGGACTTTGCCTGTTTTCTCATGTCCTTCCCATGTCTGTGGAGGTTTACTCTGGGTACTCCAGTTTCCTCCCTCATTCTAAAGGCGTAATTGGTTGACTTAATTGGTTGCTCTAAATTGTCCCGGTGTGAATGTGATTAGAATCAATGTAATGTTGCTGCAGCCATAAATAGCCACTTGATGTTGATGCAACATTTAAATTAACAAATAAAACAAACATGGAAAATTAGGATTTGAATTTAATAGTACCGTATTTTCCAGGGTATAAAGCGCACCGGGTTATAAGACGCAATATCAACGATCGGCTGCTAACGGGTATATTGTCATACATAAAGTGCACCGGGTTATAAGGCGCATGAAATGAAACAAAACTCTTAAGTTCCGTCGGAAGCTCAGTTTGGTCTTTACCTGGCTCAGGGCGTCTTCTTGCTTCCTCCACTTCCGTATCATTGATTCGTTAATGTTGAATTCTCTCGCAGCTGCTCTATGTCCATGTTGTACTGCGTGACTGATAGCGTTGAGTTTGAAATCCTCTTCGAAAATAAATGAATGAATGCACATACCCTAATGCTGAAGCACATACCTTATTACTCAGTGATGCTGCGCACTACGGTTGCCGTAAGCTTCGTAACTTACCAAAGCCGTGCTAAAACATTTTGACAGATTTATGAGCGCCGTGTACCATCTACAATCGGTTCTAGGTCAGAAAGCACAACCAGAATTAATTCATACATTAGACGCACCGCATTTAAAGGCGCACTGTCGATTTTTGAGAAAATTAAAGGATTTTAAGTGCGCCTTATGGGTCCGAAAAATACGGTAATGTTTAGCTGAATGCAAAGCCAAGTGACAGACGCCATAGAAGCTAACATTCTCTTGCAGCAGTAAAAAAATGCCGTCTGAATAAACTATTAGTTGCTGCTGACATTTTTTCTGATTCTAAGAAATTTTGTTTCTGGTTTAGGGTGCTTTTTATCATATGGCAGCAGTTAACGAGAGAGTAATGCTATTCTTCAAGCAGTTATAATGTTTTTTCTAGATGGAGAGTAATCCCATTGTTTATCAGGCAAGGTGTTTTTGATTTTGGCAACTCCTTCCCTTCTGGCATTTTAATTGCCACCAGGAACTGTTGTCATTTACTTTAGTGAAGTAAAGCCCATACTTTACTGCTTTGACATGTTTACACTTTCTCTGGAGCCAGGACTTGTAATTTATGATTTACAAGATAGGACTTCTCGATTTCTAAAAACCCTTTTCCTTTGGCGCTGTCATCATTTTTTCCCCTTCTCTCTTCTCTCTCTCACTTATGACGAGAGATTTCTTTTTAGTATTGAAAATAAGCACCATATATTTGTGACTTCTTGCTAATTGGTAGTACCAGGACATAATTGGATGCATTTTGGGTACTGATTTTTAGTTTTTGCCCAGTCCTAGTATCAGCTGTACAGTTTATAATAAGCGCCATAATCAATCTTCTTATAAACATTGTGGTTTTGCTTCTTGTGCGTTTCAAGTGACTGGTTAAAACACTTCGGTTTATCTTGAAATGTTTTCTCTCTCTTTTTTCAAGTTTTTTATCCTATTGCACTTTTTAAAGTAGTGATGCACTGATGCTGAACTTTCTAAAACAAATCAGATATTGGCAAGATTTAATACACATTGATGCTCTTCACTTTAAGCTATGGATGCAGCGATCCCATATGGGTGGGGTAAGTGGTCTCGATATTAACAAAAATTAGCTGGATTGAGTATTGGAAAATTAGCTGATCCATGTGAACCGATCCATGTACCGTATTTTTCCGGGCTATAAAGCGCACCGGGTTATAAGGTGGCGATATCAACGATCGGGCTGCTAACGGGTATATTTTCATACATAAAGCGCTCTAAAGGCGCATAAAGGTTATAAGGCGCATGAAATGAAACAAAACTCTTAATTGTCCGTCGGAAGCTCAGTTTGGTCTTTACCTGGCGCAGGGCGTCTTCTTGCTTCCTCCACTTCCGTATCATTGATTCGTTAATGTTGAATTCTCTCGCAGCTGCTCTATGTCCATGTTGTACTGCGTGACTGATAGCGTTGTGTTTGAAATCCGCGTCGAAAATAAATGAATGAATGCACGTACCCTAATGCTGAAGCACAGACCGTATTACTCCGCGATGCTGCGCACTACGGTGGCCGTGAGCTTCGTAACTTACCAAGGCCGTGCTAAAACATTTTGGCAGATTTATGAACGCCGTGTACCATCTACAATCGGTTCTAGGTCAGAAAGCACAACCAGAATTAATTCATGCATTAGACGCACCGCATTTTAAGGCGCACTGCCGATTTTTTTGAGAAAATTAAAGGATTTTCAGTGCGCCTTATGGTCCGAAAAATACGGTACTTTAATTTTGTGATGCGTGCTACGCAGTGATAATTTTGACAGCAGATTTTGATTTAGTTTTAGTCATTGTCTTCTGACTAAAACCTAATTTAGTTTGTCATAATTCAGTCATCTGAATTGTTTTTAGCTTGTCTAGTTTTAGTTGATTAATTATAAGATTATAGTCGATTAATCTACAGTAGATTCAGTTGACAAAAATATGACGTAACTTTTGCAATACGTAAGTGCTTGTTTTTTTCTTTTTTTTTTCTTGACATTTCCCTTGAATTATTTAAGTTGTTATACACACTTGGACGAAATGGAACATCTACATGCATACACTGATAATAATAGTATACATTAAAGATTTTATAACTCACTTTCCACCACAGATCTGAATGAAACTCTGTCGACATTCAGCAGATATTCTGTAATATAATCAAGCTGGAATGAATGACGTATAATTAGATCTAAGATATAAGCTCAGGTATATATGCATGCATTGATCATAACAGAATACATTAAAGTGGTCACCAATACTCATAATTTTCACCAATCTGCTTCAAGCTCAGTATGGACACTCGCGAGAAATTGTAGAATAGAATCAAGTTAGAATAAGTGAAATATTATGAGCTTTACTAAACATATAAGATCAGATTGATTCACAATTACACTATAAAATGAGTGATGTTACCCGAACACTCCTTAAAGATAGTATGAACCCTTTTTGGACAAAGTAAAATGTATCCCTGTCACGAACTGGAAACTTATTTTATTCCCTACTTTATTGGCTGAAATATTGGCTTGAACTTGCAACGTACTACCGTAATACTACTAAAATGGGAGCTCGCTTCATTTAGGTGCGGATAGCTTGACTGCAGTTTCAGGACGACATGCCTGCAGATGTCTTCAAGTTTGTTGTATTTTTACCAGAGATGGTCGCCCCACAAAAGGTCTTGTTTTCCTTGACATCAAATGAGAAATGTGCCCTTATATTGACTCTCCTCTTTCTCTCAGGTGTTGACGTTTGTCGAATTGGTTTCATGAGAAATAGTACAGGGGAAAGTTGTACAGTCTTTCCGGGGTCAGATCAAATGTCTTACCGCATTACTGATTGGATTGCTACCCAGCTCGTCCCGCCTTTCCACATATGCTAAAGTTATGATTACATCTCTTTCTAACTTGTCCCTAACTTCCACAACACTAAATCAGATCTGATTGGATTCTGTCTCTGTCGAACATTTTCATCTCGATTTTTTTTGTTGTCAAGTGTCAATTCATTTCGTCCTAGTTTTTGTTGTTTTTCATTCATTTTAATTAGCCATCGCCAACAAGTTCGATGGCGACGTGCAACATCTCCAAAACAAATAGCGCATTCTGACGCCTCTGTTCTTCAGTGTAATGAAAAAGTAATAATTGTACATTTATTTGTAGATTTGTAACAAGTTCGGTCAGCAGTGTTACAGCTGGCACTATTTTGGCTACGTCCGCTATTGCACAAAATCGCCTCAGGTAAACAAAGGAGATAACGGCTCACAAAGTGACGTTACAAGCAAAAAACTCCATTTTCCCAGTCCACACGACAACGCTGAAAACGGAGTTTCTGAAAATCTTCACCCTGGAAGAAGTTTTGCAAAAAAAAAGTCCGTTTTCAGTGACCTAAAACGCCGTTTTCCTGTGGACAAAAGATCAAAACGCATAGAAAAAGCTACGTTTTTAAAAATACCCGTGTTCGTGTGGACAGGGCCATAGTCTCTAAAAAAGAGAGCCAGCTTTAGCCTGGAGCATGTTGACATGATAACATTTTTGGATTGCAATGCAAAGTTCCTAAAGAAAGGGAGTGAATGAGTTTGTATGTAGTGTTTGCATCGGAGATGCACTTATTTTTCTTTATTATTTAATTTGTTATTTTAATGTATTAATAAATTTAATTAATGTTATTCATTTATTGTAAGCACTTATTTGCTGTGATATTTAATGTTATATTTTTGAATAAAGACATGGAAAGGGTTTTTTGTTTGTTTGTTTGTTTTTTAAACCCGATTCATCGAAAAAATAATCGACTGATTAATCGATTATTAAAATAATCGTTAGTTGCAGCCCTAGATTGGTGCATCCCTACTTTTAAGCATGGTATTTCAAAATGTGATGACCAGAACATGAACAGAAACGTCATGTATGTAATAACTGAGCAATTAGATTATAGGAAAACTTCTTTAAGGAAATAAAGTAAGTGTGAAATCTGCCACAAGTTTTTTCCTCTATGCTGGAGTGTGGGAACTGTTCCCTCTAAAGATATCGTACCAGCTTACCGAGTGCAAATCTATTCATACTATTAATTCATTATTAACAGAATTATTAGTTGGGCTGTAGTTCAGGCTTTCTTTTAATCTTTTGATTTTATGACTTTTGTTGCAGTGACACTGGAATTATAATTACTGTTTATGATGCTGTTGCATATTATAATAGTTTTATTGTAATACCTCATACTTGTTTTTTGTTATGAATTTTTTCATTTTTATTTCAGTTTGCTTTAGTTACATCCTCTCGTGAGGCACAGTGAGGTATAAAGAATTGAAATAATTCTTTAAAAGCACTGTTACTGGATCAATACTCAGTATCGCTCTATACTTTCATTGCAGTATCGAGAAAGAAAGAACTTGGATTGGAACATCTTTATTATTAAATTAAACTGTGGTTCTTTTTAAATACTGTAAATGGCTGGAAGATTTAGTTTCCTCAACTAACATAGTTCTTGTCCGGAAATGAGCAGACGTGCTTTCACTGCTCATTGCTCTCAGGCTAAGTATGTACAACCACCATCAGCTTAAAAGTGGAACGGAGCATAAGGGAAGGTGGGTGAGGCCTCAATGGTTGATTCCAGACTCTGGACCTGGACATCCCTATATGTCAAAATATGTTTTACAGCATGGGTTACTAATGGTGGGATAACAGGCATATTGTTCACTGTGTATGTTGAAGGAAGATTTTTATTTTTATTTTTTTGTACTTTCTGAAATGGCATACTAAAGAATGAGGCACAAATGAATCGTACCCGTTAAGCTCAACCTCTGTCTGTCTCTTGGTTGGACTGAATGTAGGACTCACAAGTGGAGCTCAGACCGACTCCATAATGCAGGATGTATGTTCATTGAAATGCCATACCACACTGTATTTGATTACAGTAGAGTACTTATGAGTTTGTGTAATCGGATATTTAAGTAAACATGCCCGTTCCTACTCGGGCTGTCTTGGTTAATGCTTCTTTTAAATCACTTTTCTGTTTCTAGCCTGCCGGATAAATAATTATACACGCCTAGAGGTATCACTGGAGGAGATAAAGTAATATAATGGAATAAAGTTCTCTCTGCCTTTTTTCTGTGACTTTGCTGTAGTCAGGTAAAGAGAAAGGTGAGCGGGATCATTTTTCTGGCCTGCAGATGGTATCTAATGGACCTTTAGGGTCATATCCTGCCCATGCTAAAATGTTAATGGTAACCTAGAGGTCTGGGACCTTAATTTTGAATGCCAGAGAGAGATTGCTCTACTGAGTAACAGTGTTGATCGTAATGAGCTTTAGTTTCACAATAGAAAGTAGTTTTTTTCAGTGCATGTCTCTTTCCCTTTCGGCTTTTTCCTCAGGCAAGGTGCAGAGCATTTTTTAGATGACATACTTCTCAGTTCTTGCAACACCTGATCTGTGACATTCATGTGTGTGTACTCCCTGGTCATTTATTAGGTACACCTTCAAATTTCTAGACGGTGTCCATCTTGGAGGTTCCTCTTGCGATATAGATGCAGTTTGTAGTTCTGCAATTACTGTCTGTAGTCCGTTTCTCTACATACTTTGTTCGAGTTATTTTCAGCACTGCAGTGACACCGAAGGTTTGAACACCTCGGTGTCACAGCTGGACTGAAAATAGTTCACTTACCAAAAATGTCAATCCACCAGCATCCTGTGAGCATTGGTGAAGGGTTAGAGGGTGACTTAAACAGTGTACAACAGCAGATGAGCTGCTGACTTTACATCTACAAGGTGGAGCAATATGGTGGATGTGTATTATAGAGTACACAGTGAGTGAACACAGTGTTCCCCATTCGAGCAAGATGCAGTACAGTACTCTCCCGCAGAGGCAGGGCATTTTGTTTTTTTCTCTTTCAGTGCATTATTCAGTAAATTACATGAGCTATTCAACACTATTATAAAGTAAGCTTTGTGTTATTGAGTTTGCCCAACTGCAGAATAATGTAAGTGTTGTAAGCAAGTTTATATGTTTTATTTATATAATAAATCAGTAAAAATTGTGTGTGTGTGTCAATATTAATTAGTGATGGGCCGATCCATATTTTTTCAGTTCCATCCGATTCCAGTGCACCAACTGCCCATATAGATTCCGATACTGGAGGTGTTTTTTACTTTTGTTTTATGATTACAATTGTTGGTATTGTGTTTAAAGTTAGAACATGCAGTCTTGCATTTTGGCCTTACTCAAAAATCTCCACACAAACAAAATTTTAGTTAAGCCAACAGCTCAGTAAGATCAGAAAGTGGATTGGCTCCATCCGTCTGATATCCAGTGAGTGAATAATGTCAGTATCGGAACCGATACAGATATAGGATTGGGTTGGACCCATCTCTAATATTAATATAAGCTTACAGTGTGTTTTGCTAACACTGTAGAGGTTATCCCAGAATTTAAAGCGTTCAAGCAGTTATACTGAACAGGGCTTTAGCCTAACACAGGGTTTGCTGTTGCTGCACTGGGGGATGATATTTCTTATTGCATGTTGTAGTTGCATTGTACAGTGTTAAGTGTTATTGCAGTCCTCAAGTCCGAGTCCAACAATAGCTGGCTCCACCTCACTAGCACATCCAACACAGTCGTTCCCAAAAGATACTGTTCTGAATTACCAAATGTTAATTTGTGATAAGAATTTGGCATAACTGATAACTGTCACTGCTGATAATCCTGCAGTCATAGACGTTTGCATAATAAAAAGGCTACAATTCATTAACCAGAGTCTAATCACCAAGAAGAATTCAAACCATACACCAACCCTGTATGTAACAAGTACATGATTTCATTCTGCAGCACGTCCAACAGTATAAGTTCAGGAGCAAAGCCAATGGTCAGTTCAGTCACTGATCCGTGGTTAGACTTTTTCCTCCAAGTCTGCTTTTGGCTTGATTTTAAATTGTTCATGTTGTCTGGAGTAGGGATGGTCAATATTAATTTGATCTCATACCATCTCCCAGTATTACCACGAGTATACATAATGAGCAGCGGTGTGGGTGTGGGGGGGATGCTAACCTTAGGCTTGTTGCTTGATAGCAACAGAGATGGAGAGAATATAAAAAGCCCGAGTGCAAATAGGGTGTGTAACAATTATAAAAATATGCATGGCGTTTATGGCAAGAACAAACAACATTTAAATAGAAAATGCTGACAAATGGCACCTGGTGCTGACTGGAAAAAAGCACTGACTTTGAGCAAGTTACGCAGAGCACTTACAATGAGAGAGTTTACGTGCACTTACCGTATTTTTCAGACCATAAAGCGCACCGGATTATAAGGCCCAGTATCATGATCGGCTGCTAACGGTTCCTATTTTCATACATAAGCGCACCGGTTATAAGGCGCATTTAAATGAAACCAAACTCTTAAGTTCCCTCGAAAGCTCAGTTTGGTCTCCTTTACCTGGCGCAGGTCGTCTTCTTGCTTCCTCCACTTTCCATTTTTTCGAACATGAATGAATGAATGCACGTACGCTAATGCTGAAGCACATAACCGTATTACTCCCCGCGATGCTGCGCACTACAGTGGCCGTGAGCTTCGTAACCTACCAAGACCGTGCTAAAACATTTTGACAGATTTATGAGTGCCGTGTACCATCTACAATCGGTTCTAGGTCAGAAAGCACAACCAGAATTAATTCATACATCAGATGCACCGCATTTTAAGGCGCACTGTCGATTTTTGAGAAAGTTAAAGGATTTTAAGTGCACCTTATGGTCCGAAAAATACGGTAATCTGACACTTAATCTGAGCTCAGGTTAGTACATTTCTGAAAGCCAGGATAAGGGCTAAACTTTACATTTACAGCATTTAGCAGACGCCCTTATCCAGAGCGACTTACAATTGGTACAGTCTTACAATCCAAGCAGTTGTGGGTTAAGGGCCTTGCTCAAGGACCCAACAGTGGCAGCTTGGTCGAATTGGGATTTGAACCCTGGACTTTTTGGTCCATAGTCCAGTACCTTAACCGCTAGGCTACCACAGTCCTCAGCTTGGACCTGACCCAGCTTGGACCTGAGAGAGTGAGGAGAGAAATGTTGTCGCAGCCCCCTCTTCTCCACCTCACTAAATGCCTGCTTTCTTTACCCATGTCATCTGGTTTGTCTTTTTTTAACTTGGAAAAATGTTTAAATAAGGTAATTCTGTTATAGCTTTAAAGCGCTTCTGGTAAATGACAATGTAATACAGCCTGTTAGTGCCGTTAACCAACTGAACTCTGTAATGCATATGTGGGGGCGGGAAACAGGCTTCCAGGGCAAGTCAACAAAAGCATAGATTGGGTGATTTGATTGGTTGGATTTTTTTTTATTTGTTTATCCTTCTTTTTCCCCCCACCACCTCTGTGGTGTGCCACCACCGAGAAATGTTATCAGCAGAAACAGAGGTCCCGTAAACTTCCTAAAATGACCAGGAACGGAAAATGGCTGCATTTTTCTATCAGCAGTTAGTCCTGGCATTGGTCCCAGTACCTTTATTGAATACTGAGGTTTTTGTTACTGTAACCCAAAATCTTTTTAGAATTCTTATTTTAGGATGGCTTTTCTCTCTGGTGTCTTGTATAGAGGCTGTGCATGTTGTGCATAGCATTATCAATGGTTCAGGTTCAGATTTCACAGGGAGGATTGTATTTCTCTTCTGCTTTATCAAAGGCTGTCATGAGGGAGGCCAAGTTACTGGAACAGGAGTAAGAGAAGCTAGGGGAACAAGAACCTTCCCTTTGTTCCTCACTCTGCTTCTGTCTGCAGACTGGGTTTGCAGCTCATTTTCAGATGGTCTTTTTCCATTTGTTCTCTTCCATCATATACATCGATCAGCCATCATTTTATAACCACATGCCTAATATTTTATAAGCCCCCATCGTGTCTCCAGGTCTTGGCCATTTGATGTATGGAATCCACAAGACCTATGAAGGTGTCCTGTGGTATTGCCACCATGTTTGCAGCAGCAGCCCTTGGAGATCTGAAGTCCTTCAGTTCTTCCAGTAGGAGAGACGTTTTAAAGTATCTAAGGCTATTCTTACACTGCAGGTGGAAGAAGTGGCCCAAATCTGATCTTTTTTTTGTCATAGGGTGACACGTGTTATCTGTGGGGAAGGGTGCACAGCTAGAAAACACATGAAATCTGACAATTTGACTTCCGATTCGGGCCACTTTCACATGTGGTATTGAAACCCGACACGTATCCGATACGCCGCAATGCAGCCAGTCCGAGCAGCCGGATCGGAGTTCATGTGACTTTTTCATCGTTCTAACTCGACATTTGTCATAAATGTGCACTGAGGAGAAGGGAAAATGTGATGACAGCAATGAGGGAGGTTCAGACGAATGGTGGTTATATAGTCCACATTAAAAAATATACTGTAAACCGCTTAAAAGATTGGTTTTTTTTTTCCAAGACTCTTGGAGAACTTACTTATGGTGGATCAGTGAGTCCCATCGAGTTAAATGGCCACACTGTTTTTATATTGTCTCATGTGGACACATCTTGACCCTTCTCTCAGGCAGGAACAGAGTTTAATAGTTTGTCTGCTAACACCAAGGGCTGTTCTTTAAGGTCATTTGAGTAGCTGTGCCTTTCATGTTTTATTCAGAAGTGCAGGATGGAAAGAATCACCTGAGAGAGTGGTCGAGTGAGCTAGAGAGCAGCTACTGTCCTCCTACAGCACACACAGGAGTGGACAGTGCTGATAGAGGACAAGAGATTTTCCTCTGCATTATTAAGGGAGCTTGGGCTTTGAATTATAAATGGAGTATTATGCGACTGGGCTGAGCCATGTCTGACTCTCGCCTAACATGGTGTAGAAAGCTGATGAAACCTCAGCACAGCGTAGGTGGAGATCACAGAGGAAAAAGGAGACTCCCCGCTGAGGAATGAACTTCAGAGTTAAAACGAAAGCAGAAAGAAATAGGCATGGCTTTTTCTGTCCTGTTCATTGACTTACTTGTGCAAGTTTCCTTGAAGCCACTTCGTCGGTTAGGCTGCTTCCAATAAATGCTTCCAAACTAATCAGAACCAAGTCGGGTGTTTAGATTTATGGGCATTTTCTTTACGTGAAGTTACACTGACATCTGTTGACTTTCACGCTAGCTTCACAGATGTGATGCTCAGTCATGCTATCATTCCCAGTCTCAGCCAGCGCTGTGTAATCATTAACCGTCAATTATTCCATGTGTCTCATGCCTTCATTTTAATTGAGGTTATGTGAGGTGCAGCCATTTAAGAGCTCTAAATGGTGTGTTTTGTTGCTTATAAGCAGCTGTCAAACAATTTACTCGAATTAAGTTTGTTGCTTCCTCGCTCTCCAGTAATTGTTGTTTCAGTGGAAATGTTGTACACAAAGCAGGTTAATCATTATTTCACTCATCCAGTGAAATGCCAAATGCTCAAGGTTCAACATAATTAAGTCTCACTGATCAAATGTATACAAATGGATGAAGAAATCTGGGTTATGGTGCACAACAGGTAGACGAAGGACCCTTTTCTGGTCATTTAACATGGTCAAAACCCTAGTACTCATGATGTATAATGTAAATATCATGTAAAGCCTTTTGTGTGGGTACACACTTTGTACTGCCCTATAAATTCAGTGAGGCATTATCAGCCATTTCTGTTGCTGTGTCTATGAATAATTAGTTCATTCATGTGTGTTGGCTGGAATATGTGGTTTGGATGAGCACGCCGCTGATGCTAGGGAGCGCAGGTGCGAACAAAATAACAATGAAACATGGGCAAGTCGCAGTTCTTTGTGAGTCAGTGGTAAAGCATGTTGAAAATTATATTGGTATGATTATTCCCTCTTCTTTGTATAGCAGCTGTGAACTTGTTTCAGACCTGCGACTTTCAGAGGTATGTTAAACAGGGGTGTGGCACTTCTTTATATGAAAAGAGGAGAGTTTTCTCTTTCGTTTCCTTCAGTCTTTTGTATTAGTTGATTCTTGGTGAAGCTCTGAAGCACTTGTTCATGTGTACTCACTCACTGCAGCTATTTTCTCACGTGTTCACTATGGACTTGTGGACTAATGAGAAAAAACAGCTTCTGTAGGCTACAGTACCAAGTATTGTGGACTGTGGTAGCCTAGCGGTTAAGGTACTGGACTATGGACCTATGGTCCAGGGTTCAAATCCCACCTCTGCCAAGCTGCCACTGTTGGGTCCTTAACCCACAATTGCTTGGATTGTAAGATTGTATCAATCGTAAGTCGCTCTGGATAAGGGCGTCTGCTAAATGCTGTAAATGTAAAATGTACTTAATGGAACCTCCCTGTGCACTTGAGCAACAGCAGCACCCGGCAGCTAAAGCAGGATGCCAAGTTTACCCTTCTTACAGGAATGGTCTTTTTAGAAGGGTAGCAGCCAAGAAACCAGTTATTCAGAAGTGGAACAATGTCAGAGGCTAAGATGCTAAAAAAAAGAGTTATGAGTCCAGTCATCGACAGTGTTCTTATATATGATCATCATACCATTACTAAACCAACAAATCTAATGGTGGCCCAAGACTTTTGCACACTGCTGTATATGCTGTATATGTATATTAATATTCATTTGAACGACCTGATATCGATTCATATAAATCTGAAATCGATCTTTAAAGTGAACCTGTTTTCCTTGTGTATGTGTAAATTTGTAACCACCTTAAATCACCATTTAATGACCAGCCATGTTATTTTCGCATACCGAGCACTAACCTGCTTGGCTGGAGCTCAAGTGAAGGCACCGAAGCACCTGAAAGCAGATGGTTACATTTGGACTCTAAAACCTTAATGCTAGGGAAGGATGGGACAAAAGCCAAACCGTTTGTAAGCCATGCAACATGGTTGTACGGAAATATTGTGGGGAATACCACAAATCTGATAAACCGTTTAAACGAAACACCACCCTGATATTAAAAAACACCACACATCAAACAACATCCACTAGAGAAGAAGGTATTTGTGATGAAATTTTGCAAGTTCTCCCCATGCCAAAAAAATAAGAGGCTCTGATAACTCTTGTATGTAGTGATGTCTTAATTGTAGGTTGAATGTTCTTTGTACAGTTACTAAATTAGTTCTCTGAAAATCTCTATTCATATCCAAACAAAACCTGGTTTGGAACTGAAATATCCGTAACTGAATCGTTATCGAATCGAATTGGGACCTTGTGAATCGGAATCGAATCGATTCAGGATATCAGAGGTGATACCCAGCCCTACTATAATATAGGGCTGTCAAAGTTAATGTGTTAATGCATCATGTTTTAATGCGGATTTTTGTTTTTGTGGTCCTCTAATCATATTTTTGCTGGGTGACCATGCCAAGGGTTCATAGTAAGATATTGGGTTGTATTTGAAATCGGCCTCATTCACTACTCTACACACTACGAAGTATAGTGGCACTATCTGCACTCATCTGGTAATACATTTTTGAGTATGTTTGAAAACTTATGTAGCTAAATTTGAATGTTTTTAAACAGTCTTTGACAGTCACAATACATATTAATTAATTGTATTAAGCTAAATTAATCAGAAGTCTCAATTCTTAAATTCCAACAAATAATTTGCTGCTAAAAGGCAACAGGTAATCTCCCAACCCCCTTGTGGAAGTGCTTGTTTTCATGTTTCTCTTGTGACAGTGGCTTAAGGAAAATTCCAACACTGGAACCACATACCGTATTTTCCGGGCTATAAAGTGCACCGGGGTTATAAGGCGCATTAAATGAAACGAAACTCTTAGTTCCGTCGGAAGCTCAGTTTGGTCTTTACCTGGCGCAGGGCATCTTCTTGCTTCCTCCACTTCCGTATCATTGATTCGTTAATGTTGAATTCTCTCACAGCTGCTCTATGTCCATGTTGTACTGCGTGACTGATAGCGTTGAGTTTGAAATCCGCTTCGAAAATGAATGAATGAATGCACGTACCCTAATGCTGAAGCACATACCGTATTACTCCGCTATGCTGCGCACTACAGTTGCCATAAGCTTCGTAACTTACCAAGGCCGTGCTAAAACATTTTGACAAATTTATGAGCGCCGTGTACCATCTACAATCGGTTCTAGGTCAGAAAGCACAACCGGAATTAATTCATACATTAGACGCACCGCATTTAAAGGCGCACTGTCGATTTTTGAGAAAATTAAAGGATTTTAAGTGCGCCTTATGGTCCGAAAAATACGGTGGAAAGAATAATCTAGGTTACTTTTGGGAAGTCGTGACCAAAAATTCTTCCCGCCTGAAGAATTTCTGGCACTAAAAGCATGGCTTTTAAAAATTCTAACACAACTTTGAAACATATATCTTTGCAAAAGTATTCAAATTATATTAAATGTTTGAAATCGTTTTTTTCATACTGTAATCACATACAGAGAGAAAAAGGGAAAAGAGTTTAGATTGTAGTATTGCTTTTTTCCATTAGCTTCTTCAAAATTGACTTACAATAACATATTTATCAAAAGAAAAAGCTCAAGCTACCTCTACTGCAATCTTCTCACTGTTGAGTCATAGTCTTGCTGTGATGGTATCTGACTGTGCAGAATACGTAGCTGTGCATTTGGAGTGGTGTTCTGACTTCTATTCTTGGATCTAAAGGCAGGAAATTGCCTCTATTGGACATGCAATTCTGCTTTGATGAGCTTCGAGTTCTTTCCTTTGTTAGTGTTTTCTTCCTTTTTTTAAACTTCAGAGTTTCTCTTTATGATGCTAAGCTAATGATCTCATTTAATTTGTGCTTAGTCACTGACCCAGAACGCAGGGCTGCTCTGTGCTGATTTTCATTCGTATTCTGGATTTAGTCTTTGCTTCCTTCCACCTTTTGTTCTCTCTTTTTATCTTTTAAAAATGTTGGTAATCTTGTAGTTACTGTTCTAGTTTCTCTTGGTGGTGAGTTCTTGCTTGACCCCTTTTTCTGTTTGTGAATTGACTTGTTTTTACTGGTTAATCTACAAATACACCTTAGGTATCTCTTCCTCTTCCTGAAAAAAATGACTCTTTCAGGACTACTTGTGAACAACATAGCAAGAAAAATCTTAATCGCTGCTAAATGTGCTAGCATTTTTGCTCATCATGTTGCTCATTTACATTTACAGCATTTAGCAGACGCCCTTATCCAGAGCAACTTACAATTGATACAGTCTCACAATCCAAGCAATTGTGGGTTAAGGGCCTTGCTCAAGGACCCAACAGTGGCAGCTTGGCAGAGGTGGGATATGAACCCTGGACCTTCTGGTTTCACATTCTTCTCACAACCAGTCTTTTTACATCCATTTTGCCACAAGATAATCTATGAATACTGCTTTCGTTTATCCATCTGTAGTTGCTATACCTGCTGTGAAGAGAGCAACTTAGCAGATATCTAAAGCAGTGTCTTTTTTTCTCTCGTTTTGCTTTTGTGCAGGAGTTGCTGGGTGTGTTTTGCCACGGATGAGGATGATCGTACGGCAGAGTGGGTGCGGCCGTGCCGATGCCGCGGCTCCACTAAGTGGGTGCACCAGGCCTGTCTGCAGCGCTGGGTGGACGAGAAGCAGCGGGGGAACAGCACAGCCAGAGTGGCCTGCCCTCAGTGCAACGCCGAATACCTCATCGTCTTCCCCAAGCTTGGTACGCCAAACACCGCTTACCATACATGTTAGGTGTTGTAGTAGGAGTACTAGTGGTATATGAAGACTTTTAGACGTGTTACCAAAACCAGGCAGGTTGTTGCTGATTGTAATTATGAAATGTATCAAATAAACTTACTCAGTCCTTCTTGGACATACGAAATGGAGATTAAACCAGCATACATCAGCTGGGAAAATTGCAAAAACAGATTGTTTAGTGACCTTGGTCTTATTTGACATATGTACAAGTTTTACAGCTTGATGTCCTCATGACTGCTCTAAAGCGTATAGGCGTATGCCGGCCTTAGAAACGATCTTAAAGCGATTTCGTTGTCACAGACAAATTTCTGAAGTCTGAATAAAATCATGAGTGTCTTCCTGGAGCCAGTGAGGAAAGCTGGATCTGGAAGTCAGTCTTTTTCTAGTCTTGATGTTCCTATAAAATCAACTGTTTAATATTAACTGGAGTCATAAACCTTGGCTCACGCAAATAGTGACCTGAACATTGTCAACAACCACAATAGGTGCGCTCTCTCCAGCACCAAATGGGAAGCAGCGAAGCGAGTGTAGGACCGTCTCTGGCACATCCCCAGAAGTAACTTTGAAATATTGTTTTAATATTTGGATGTGCAGTGTTCTAAAGGATGTGTAGCTAACAAACAGGTGTATGTAAAACATTAATTACTTATTAATTTCAGAAATAAGGCCATTTCAAAATGCTACTCTGCGTTTTCTTGGTTTCTATAGGAAGCATATCTGTCTGCAATTGCTACTAACCAGTGGAAAAACTGCTCAGTGGAATGAATTCTGTCAGTGTGTTGGCGTGCCCCTTTTGGTGATATTTTGGAAGGGATCAGTAATGTGAGTCGATTAACAAAAGGAGAAATCTAACCAATCAGATTTCTGATTTTGTATGGGGGCTGGCCCATACCTGTCTAACCCATCTCGGCATACTGAAGAAGGTGCTACGTATTCGCCATTCATAAGATTTTCTTTAAAAAAGTTACTGTCCATGCACTTGCTAATTTGGCTAGATAACCTCAAATAAGCATTTGCAAGGAAACTTGCAATAATTCAGCAAGGTCCGCCAAGTCTACCTACAAAGTACTAGACCATTTTCTGGCAGTGTAGCAGAGGATGGACTTTATTTTCAAATAAGCCTAACAGACTGGTGAGTTTGGTGTTTATGTAATGTTTTAGCTGCCCTGGGATATTGTGTACCGTATTTTTCGGACCATAAGGCGCACTTAAAATCCTTCAATTTTCTCAAAAATCGACAGTGCGCCTTTAAATGCGGTTCGTCTAATGTATGAATTAATTCTGGTTGAGCCTTCTGACCTAGAACCGATTGTAGATGGTACACGGCGCTCATAAATCTGTCAAAATGTTTTAGCACGGCCTTGGTAAGTTACGAAGCTTACGGCCACCGTAGTGCGCAGCATCGCTGAGTAATACGGTCTGTGCTTCACCATTACGGTGTGTGCATTCATTCATTTATTTTCGAAGTGGATTTCAAACCCAACGCTATCAGTCACGCAGTACAAACATGGACATAGAGCAGCTGCGAGAGAATTCAACATTTAACGAATCAATGGTACGGAAGTGGAGGGAAGCAAGAAGACACCCTGCGCCAGGTAAAGACCAAACTGAGCTTCCGACGGAACTTAAGAGTTTTGTTTCATTTAATGCGCCTTATAACCCGGTGCGCTTTATGTATGAAAATAGATCCGTTAGCAGCCGATTGTTGATATTGCGTCTTATCCGGTGCGCTTTATGGTCCGAAAAATACGGTACATAAGAAGTTAGTTATCCTGCTTTGTTGAACGGTTGTACTAGTAGGATTCGTGGTTTATTTTCAAACAAACAGGTTTCTGTGCTCTTTCATACATGGTACATTTTGTATTTGCATTTGTGGGCTGTTTATCTGTATTTTGAAATCCAGTGAATGCGATTACATGCACTTAATAATCAGTTATATTTCTGCAATTATCTGATTATTCAAGTGCTCGTGTATATAGCATACTCTGATCTAGAAATCAGATTAAGAAATACAAAAGAGAGAGTGTAATCGGATTACCCATAGCATGTCAGTTACCCGATTATAATCGGTGTTTTCAGTCTGCGCATGTGCACAAGCGTACCCCCACAGTTGCCATTATTTGGCTTCTTTTTCCATTTACTTGAGAATTTTTTTCTTGCTGGATCTGGCACTCTGGAATTGAACGCACCATGGAATTAAAGGCAGCGAAACAGCTATCGAACACTTTGGGGAGACTCTTAAATGCAGTGTATATATAGAGAAAATGAATAATTTGATTATTTAATGTTAAAGTTTGAAGTTTTTCAGATATGTCAATGAAATTGTTGACTGGTTTCAAAGTAGGAATCTGATTATAGCCTGTCATGTAAACCCGGAGGTTTCCCATTATCTGATTACTCAACTACATGTATACTTGCTGATCGGATTACTAACAACATTAGATTTTCTAGCCTAAGTCAAGCCGAAGTTTGTGTTAAATTAACTGCTCATTCACAATATGTGTGTAAGTTTCTGGGGGCAGGGTGTTTGAGAGGGTAACAAGGTACAGTGGGGCTAAAAAGTATTTAGTCAGTCGCTGATTGTGCTAGTTCTCCTACTTAGAGAGATGAGAGAGGTCTGTAATTTTCATCATAGGTACACTTCAACTATGAGAGACAAAATGAGAAAAAAATCCGGAAATCAAGTTGGATTTGATTGATCCCATGGGGTCAAAATGATCATGAGAACGGTGAGCAAAAATCCCAGAACTACACGGAGGGACCTGATGAATGACCTGCACAGAGCTGGGACCAAAGTAACAAAGGCTACCATCAGTAACACACTACACTGAGTGGGACTCAGATCCTGCAGTGCCAGGCGTGTCCCCCTGCTTAAGCCAGTACATGTCCAGGTCCGTCTGAAGCTTGGCAGAGAGCATATGGATGATCCAGAAGAGGATTGGGAGAATATCATGTGGTCAGACAAAACCAAAGTAGAACTTTTTGGTAAAAACTCAATTCGTTGTGTATGGAGAAAGAAGAATGCGGAGTTGCATCCCAAGAACACCATACCTACTGTGAAGCATGGGGGTGGAAACACAGCTTTGGGGCTGTTTCTCTGCAAACTGGACAGGATGACTGATCCGTGTTAAGGGAAGAATGAACAGGGCCATGTATCGTGAGATTTTAATCCAAAACCTCCTTCCATCAGTGAAAGCATTGAAGATGGAACGTGGCTGGGTCTTCCAGCATGACAATAATCCCAAACACACCACTCGGGCAACGGAGGAATGGCTCCAGACCTCAGCCCCATAGGAAATTTGTGGAGGGAGTTGAAAGTTCGTGTTGCCCAGTGACAGCCCCAAAACATCACTGCTCTAGAGGAGATCTACATGGAGGAATGGACCAAAATACCAGCTACAGTGTGTGCAAACCTGGTGAAGATTTACAGGAAACGTTTTACCTCTATCATTGCTAACAAAGGTTATGTTACAAAGTATTGAGTTAAACTTTTGTTATTGACCAAATACTTATTTTCCACCATAATTTACAATTAAATTCTTTAAAAATCCTACAATGTGATTTCCTGGATTTTTTTTCTCATTTTGTCTCTCATAGTTGAAGTGTACCTATGATGAAAATTACAGACCTAAGTAGGAGAACTTGCACAATCAGTGACTGACTAAACACTTTTTTGCCCCACTGTAGGTGTGTGGATGGATATAATGTTGACAAAATACTGTAATTCCATATGCATTTATATGAAATCTCAGTATGTCCAACAACATGATGGGAAATAATCTCAATAGAATCTAGGTGCAGTCGTGCAGTTAGTGACCATGCAAGATCCACAATCTTTGCAAAATCATAGTCTGTGACTACTCTGCAACAAAAGCTCAGTAGATGGGAGAGTGTGTCAGACTTCAGTCTCTTAAAATCCGAAGTCATTTCAAATTCACACTGCCAGTCTTATTACTGGAGTAGCAGAAGGATCTTTGACATTTACAGAAAGCTATGAGATGCCAAAGTTGGCTGAAAGAGAATATCAAGTAGGTACCTTTTTCACCAGCTATTTTTGTACAGGTCAAGCTCTCAGCTACTTTGATGGTTCCAGTAATCAGTCACAAGTACAATACAGATATGATGCTGCCAGTCTTATGCACACCTAATCCATACACTATGGGCCTTGAGCCTTTCCCACAAGGAGGTTTCTTGGAGGTTCACGTGTACTTCAGTGCCTCTGTTCTTCATTCTTTCTGAACAACAGCATCCTCGTGGTGCAGCTCAATTGTTCTCCAGTTCTGTCATCCTCTGCTGCAGTCAGAATGTAGAATTGCAGATTTTTCGTGTTGTTCAGTGCTCCTTGTCCTTGTAGTGGCCTTTGTCTCGTTCCTTTGTTGTTTCTGATTCTCTAGCTTACATGGTTCAGATAAGGATGACATGACAAATGCCTGAGCTCAGAGTTTTTTTTCAGGGGAAAGAAGGACACATCATCGGAAAGTACATTTAAAGGTTATCTTCTGTGTTGATGCTGAAATTTTGCTGAAACAACCGGGTATTTAGCTATCTCTGCTACTTATCAGGCACCCAATATACCTGTCATCACATTGAACTTCCCCCTATATTTCATCCTCACTCTAGGTCAGTCTTATTCTCTCTCAGCTCATGGTTAAAGAAGAACAAGAACTTGTATTGCTTTATATGAGGTTACATATAGTAATCCATCAGCGTAATGATATAGTGATCAGTAGTTGCTGCCTCATGCACAGCTTGTCTTTGCTGGTAGCAGTAAACAGGGCACTGAGATATTTATAGTGTGTG